>JAQQSW010011688.1:0-12697 GCA_028646575.1 Pseudocheirus occidentalis | reverse complement strand
TTCCATGCTTTGATCCTTTTTGTCCACAAAAAAGGATTCTAGAGTTTTATTGCTGTTCTTGTTTTGATTCCTTTCCCTCATGTTAGCCAGTCAATTAATTGGTTGGGTTTTTCTTAGCTTTTTTGAACTCTGCTTCCAGGGGGGAAAGCTCTGTCCCAAACTGCTGGGGTTTTCACAGATTCCAGAGCTATTAGGGGGCTGCTGCAGCCACCACCAGCTTTGGCTTGCTGAAAGCCCATCCCCAGGACCACTACCCAAGACCATGACCTGGATCCAGGCCACTCAATGCAAGAGCCCTTGGTCCTGATCAATTGTCTCAGCCCCCTGCAGGGTCCACAGGCCAGGAGCTCTGAAGCAGCCCAGTGGAGGAGTTGCTGGTTGTAGCAGACCCTGCCCTTCCCCCACTGCTTCCTTGCCCTGGGGGCAGATTAGCCAAACTGCTTTTCCTCCCCCAAAATTAGCTCAAAAGCTTCACTTTCACTGACCTTTCTCTAATCCTTATTGTTCCTGACTTGATAGATGTGGAGATCGTTCCAGGTGCTGTAGATCTGCTCCCCAGGGTAGACTCAGACTGCGGCTTGGGAGGCTCGGCACCTCCTGACCACTCTGGGGTCTGGCCGTAGTTTTGGTTTTGGGCTGGACTAGCCTTGGCTCCCAGCCTGCCGTGATGAGCCCCTCCTGCCGAGCTGCCTTCAGTGACAGATGTGTTTTCTGTATTTCTGTGAGTTTGGGAGTCCTAGAGTTTGTTCAGAGTCATATTTTATGGGTATTTAGGGTGGCTATGTGGGAGCTGCAGAACTTTGCTGCTTCTACACCACCATCTTGGCTCTGCCCCCCCCATAATTTCTAATAGCACAATAATATTCCATTACATTCGTATACTACAACTCGTTCAGCCATTCCCCAATTGATGGGCATCTCCTCAATTTCCAGTTCTTGGCCACCATAAAAAGAGCTGCTAAGAATATTTTTGTACATATAGGTCCATCTTCCATCTGTATGATCTCTTTGGTATGCAGCCCTAGAAATGCTATTGCTAGGTCAAAGGGAATGGGTGTTTTTATACCACTTTGGGCATAGTTCCAAATTGCTCTCTAGAATGGTTGGAGAATTTCACAGTTCCACCAGCAATCAATCAGTGTTTGGATTTTCCTACATCTTCTCCAGCATTTATAATTTTCCTGTTTTGTCATGTCATCTAATCTGATAGATGTGATATGGTACCAAAGAGTTACATTTGCATTCCTCCAACAGTGATGTAGAGGATCGAAATTTTTCTGTAAGCAATATAGATATTATTGCACACAATGGTATCTTGTTTCTGCTCATTTCACTCTTTGTTATTTTGTCCACATTTTTTCATCTTTTTCTTTTATGATTATTGAGCTCATAATTTCTTATAGTACAGTAAAATTCTACCATAACAATATATTATAACTTCTTCTACCATTCCCCAATTGATGACCAATAAGATATTTCACATTTCCTTCTATCCTATTTTTTTCATTCTTTTGGATCTGATTTATAATATTTTGATTTCTCATAAAGTCATTAACTGTCATTTGCTCAGATGTAATTTTGAAGGAATTATTTTCTTCAGTGAGCTTTTAAAGTTCCTCTTCCATCTGGCCAATTCTGCTTTTGAAGTCATTGTTCTCTTCATTGACTTTTTGGACCTCTTTTGCATTTAGTCTATTTTTTAAGTTTTAATAAGGTCTGGATTTTCAAAGTCAAATTCTTCCCTAGTCATCATTGATAAAGGTGAAAAAAGAAGGGTGGGGAAAGGAATTCATGTCTATTCATAGCAATTTCAGGAACCACACCTGAAAGCTGCAGAATCTTAAGGTAATGTGAACAAAGTATTGAGAAGGGAAAATGGATCCAATATGGACCAAAGTTATTTCTGTGTTATGACCCTGGTCAGGTAAGAACTAGAATATACATATGAAAAATCTGGCTGCTTGATAAGTGACTCCAAAAGTTTAATTTCAACAAGTTATGCACACAGAAAGAATCAAAGTTCTAAATAACTTATTGAAATTATGCATTTAGATCACATTTGATAGAACCTTTTATTGTCTCACCTCCATATTGTCTGGTAATTTTTTTTCTTTTTACAGAATTTTAATTAAAATTTCTTTTCCCATTTCTTTTTTGGATGAAACTGTAGCATGTGTTGCTAATACTTGTCCTGTATGTGTGTATAAACACTGTAAAAATATGCTTACAAATTACATTCCACTCCATGGACTGTCCAGATATTATCAAAATTCTTTTTTGGTTAAAAATCTGTAACTGCATAAGACATAAAACCTATGTTGTTATTCGTCATCTTCTTTAATTCATTGCATGTTCACAGACAAGTAGTACATATATTTGTATCAGGCATTCATCTTAATTATGTTCAGTACATTTCAGCAGCAACAGTACCAGAACTCTGAAGCTAGATTAAAATCATAGCATGAATTTTGTTCACATGAAAAAAAAAGAAATTGAACAATCAATCAATGAACACCATAGGAAAAAATCTCCAGGGCCAAATGGCTTTACAAGTGAATTCTATCAAACATTTAAAGAAAAATTAATTCCCATACTATACAGACTATTTGGGGAAATTGGCAAAGGAGTAGTATCAAATTATTTTTATAATACAAATATGATACTAATACCTAAACTGAGAAGAGTCAAAACAGAGAAAGAAAATTATAGCTCAATTTCTCTAATGAATATAGATGAAAACAATTAAATACAATATTAGCAAAAACATTACAGCAACTTATCATTAGAATAGTACATTATGAGCAGGTAGGATTTGTATCAGTAATGCAGAGCTGATTCAATATTGGTAAAAAAAAAACTATCTGTATAATTGATCATATCAACAACTAAACTAACAGAAACCATATGATTATCTCAATAAATGTAGAAAAGGGGGCAGGTAGGTGGTGCAGTGAATAGAGCACTGGCCCTGGAGTCAGGACCTGAGCTCAAATCTGGCCTCAGACACTTAACACTTACTAGCCATGTGACCTTGGGCAAGCTGCTTAACCCCAATTGCCCTGCATTCCCCCATCTAAAAAGAAGCCGATATAGCCAAGATTAGTTAGGAAGGAAGCAGAAAACTGATGAAGAATTTTTCCAGCTGTTGCCTCTGATAAATATCTCATTTCTAAAGGATATACAGAACTGAATCAAATTTATTAGAATACAAGTCATTCCCTAATTGATAAATATTCAAAGGATATGAACAGGCAGTTTCCAGAGGGAGAAAGTAAAACTATCTATAGTCATACAAAAAAAATGCTCTAAATCTCTATTGATTAGAGAAATGCAAATCAAAACAACTCTCGGGTATCACATCACACCTCTCAGATTGGTTAATATGACAAAACAAGAAAATGATAAATGCTGGAGAAGTGTGGAAAAATTGAAACACTAATGTGTTATTGGTGGGTTGTGGACTCATTCAACCATTCTGAAGAACAATTTGGAATTATGCCTAAATGGCTATAAAAATGTGCATGCCTTTTGACCCAGAAATTCCACTTCTAGATATGTATCTCAAAGAGATCATAAAAATGTGAAAAGGACCCACATGCACAAAAATATTTATAGCAGATCTTTTTGTGGTGGTTAAGAATTAGACATTGAGGGCATTCCCATCAATTGGAGAATGACAGAATAAGTTGTGGTACATGAATGTAATAGAATATGATTGTGATCTTAGAAATGATGGGTGGAAAAATCTGGAAAGACTCAATGAAGTGAGAAGAAACAAGAGAACAGGATACACAATAACAGCCACAACGTGAGATGAATAACTTTAATAGATTTAGCTTTTCTCAGCAATGCAAAGATTCCAATTAAATTACCAAACTAAATTACCAAAAAATGATATTACTGAAATAGAAAAAATAATAATTCATTTGGACCAACAAAACATCAAGAGTATCAAAGGAAATAATGAGGAAAAAGTAAAGAAATGAGGTTCAGTAGTACCAGATCTTAAATTATATTATAAGGTAGCAATTATCAAAGCTATCTGCTACTGCCTAAGAAATACAAAGGTAAATCAATAGAATAGACTAGCCTAGACGTACAATTTGGAGGACCAAATAAGTATAATAATAATAATAATAATCACACACACATATGTGTATGTATATGCATATGTAAATGTATGTATGTATGTATGTATGCATGCATGCATGTATGTATGTATAACACAAGTGTAAAATAAGATAAGATTTTGGAATAAAAATTCATTATTTGGTAAAAAAAAAGTTGAGAAAACTGAGAAACAGTTTTTCAGAAAGTGGGGAATGACCAATATCTTATACCATTTAGCAAGATAAAGTTAAAATGGATAACTGGAGGCAGGCTCCAGAGACCTGCAGCAGCAGCACACCAAGAGCCCACTGGACCAATTCTGCTGATCCACCAACCACAAAGGCCACTCCCAGGCCTACCACCACTGGGTGGTGAATGGACTGAGCTGGGGACCAAGATGACAGACTGAACCCTGGATGCTCCAATCCCACCCTCTAACCCAAAAACACAGTAATTATTGGCCCAGAGGAAAATTTTAAGCAATAAAGGTTCAGGAAGCCCTGGAGGAAGGTCGTGACTAAAGTCCTGCCTCAAAATGGGAAGAAAGCAGGCTACAAAGATAAAGACAAAGACCCTGGAATCCTATTACAGTGAGAGGGAGGAATCAAACTCAGAAGGAGAGAGTATTGACTCCACATCCATAGCTGAAGCCTTAACAGGGACTATGACCTGGTCTCAGGCTCAGAAGGCATTCCTAGATGAGCTCAAAAAGAACTTTGAAATACAGCTTAGAGAGGTAGAAGATAAAATCAACACCTCTGCCAAAAACAAAACTGCAAAATCAGAAAAACATTATAATGAAGAGAACAGCTCCTTAAAAAGGAAAATGGGTGAGCTAAAAATGAAATATGGAAAAGGAGCTTCAAAAACTAACTGATGAGAATAATTTGTTAAAAACTAGAATCAACTAAATTGAAGCCAATGTCTTTATGAGGAACCAAGAATCAGTCAAACAAAATATCAAGCCTGAAAAATTAGAAAAAGAGGTAAAATATCTCAATGGAAAAATGACTGACCTGGAAAACAGATCCAGGAGACACAAACTGAGAATCATTGGTCTACTGGAAAATCACAATGAAAAAAGTGAGTCTGGACAATATCTTCTGAGAGCTCATCAAGGAAAACTGCCCTGAGATCCTAGAACCAGAGGGTAAAATAGAAATCAAAAGAATCCACTAGACACCTCCTGAAAGAGATCCCAAATAGAAAAATCTGCAAAATGTTGTGGCCAAACTCCAGAACCATCAGGTAAAGGAGAAAATACTACAAGTGGCCAGAAAGAAACAATTCAGATAAATCATGGAACCACCATGAGGATCATACAGAATATGGCAGCCTCAATGCTGAAAGATCAGAGAAACTGGTATATGATTTTTCACAAGGTAAAAGAGCTCGGGCTACACCCAAGGATGACCTATCCAGTGAGACTGAGCATAGTTTACCAGGCAAGGAGATGGACATTCAGTAACATAACAGAATTCCAGACCTTCCTGATGAAAAAGTCAGAGCTCAATGGAAAATTCAACCTCCAGTTACAAGACCCAGGAGAGATATAGAAAGGTAAATAAGAAAAAAAATACATACAAACATAACTTGTAATTTAACAAGAGCAAACTGTTTACATCCCCATATGGGAAGCTGATACTTGTTAATTTCGCAGACTCTATACCTAAAGCAACATCTAAAAGGGATATAGACAAATAGAGGGTGTGGGTATAAACTATGCAAAAAGATGATAAAAATCCTTATTAAGGGACTGCAATGGAAGAAGAGGAAAGAATGAGGTGGAAAAGGGTAAATTATGCTACACAAAGAGGCATAAAAACAATGAGGAGGGAAGAAGGGGAAAAAATCTGGAACTCAAAATTTTAAAAACAAATGTTTGAAAATTTGTGTTTTTTATTTTTTGCATGCAACTGGGAAATAAGATATACAGGTATTGAGGCATGGAAACCCATCTTGCCCTACTAGAAATTTAGGGGTATGCAGGGGGAGGATATAAGATAAAATAGATTGGGAGAAGGGGTATTCAGTAGGCTTGCTTTTGGGGGGTGGAGGTGGGGTGGGAAAGACGTGGAGAGAAAATTGTAGCTCAGAATCTTGTGGAAATGAATGTTGAAAACTAAAAATAAATACATTTTAAAATTGAGCAAAAGATAAATTATCAAAGGATATGAACAGACAGTTTTCAAAGGAAGAAATTAGAGATATCTACAAGCATATGAAAAAATGCTCTAAATCACTATTGATTAGAGAAATGAAAATCAAAACAACTGTGAGGTACTGCATCTCACCAGTCAGATTGGCTAAAATGACAAAACAGGAAAATGATAAATGCTGGAGAGGATATGGAAAAATTGGAAAACTAATGCATTGTTGGTGGAGTTGTGAACTGATCCAACCATTCTGGAGAGAGATCTAGAACCATGCCCAAAGGGCTATAAAAAGTGCATACCTGATGTGCCTAAGTGGCATGGTGAATAGAGCACTGGCTCTGGAGTCAGGAGGACCTTCATTCAAATCTGGCCTCAGACACTTAACACTTACTTGCCACATGATCTTTGGCAAGCCACTTAATCCCAATTACCATGCCTTCCTCCCTCAAAAAAAAAAGCTGAAAAAAAGTGCATACCCAATGACCCAGCAATACAGCTTCTAGGTTTGTTTCCCAAAGAGATCATTGATTTGGGGAAAAGGTACCATATATACAAAAAATATTTATAGCAGCTCTTTTTGTGATGGGAAAGAACTGGAAATCAAGGGGATGCCTAACAACTGGGGAATGGCTAAACATATGGTGGTATATGAATGTTGTAGCATACTATTATGCTGTAAGAAATGAGAAGCAGACAGACTTCATAATGACCTGGAGGGACTCATATAAACTGATGCTGAGTGAAGAGAGCAGAACCAGGAGATCTTTGTACACAATTACATACACATTGTTTGTGTGGTGACTAGATTGGACTCCTCTCAGCAATGAAAGGTTAGAAGACAACTCCAAAAGACTCATCATGGAAATGGATATCCACATCCAGAGAAAAGAACTACAGAGTCTGAATGCAGATTGAAGCAAATTACTTGCTCTCTCTCTCTCTCTCTCTCTCTCTCTCTCTCTCTCTCTTTCTCTCTCTCTTCTTTGTTCCTTCTTTCTCACTGATCACTTCATTGGTTTTAAATCTTCTTTACAACTTGACTAATGTTTAAATTGTAGATATTTGTAGAACCTATATCTGATTGCATATCACTATAGACGGGGGAGAGAAGGGAAGAGAAGAGGGAGGGGGAGAGAATTTGGATTTTAAGGTATTGCTGAACTGAGTGTTGAAATCTAAAAGAAAATAAATAAACTAAAATTTAAAAAAACTATAAAAATAACAAATAAAAATCTCTCAATTAAATACCAAATTATAAATACTGGAAACCAAAGGAGAGATTAATAAAACTTAAATTAAGGAAACTGTTAAAATAATAAATAAAACTGTGAGATGGTGTGTGAAAAAACTATAAAATTGATACACCTTTGGTTAATTTGATTTTTAAAAAAGACAACCATATTACCAGTATCAAAAATGAAAAGTGTGAATTCACCACCAATGAAGAGGAAATTAAAGCAATATTAGCAATTATTTTGCCCATTTGTGTGCCCATAATTTTGACAATCTTACTGAACTGGAAGAATATTTACAAAAATATAAATTGCTCAACTTAGCAGAATGGGAAATAAAATAAATAATCCCATCTCAGAAAAAGATATTGAACCAGCAATCAATGAACTCCCTAGGAAAAAATCCACAGGACCAGATGGATTTACAATTGAATTCTATCAACACATAAAGAACAATTAATTCCAATACCATATAGACTATTTGGGAAAACTGGCCAAAAAGGAGAACTGTCAAATTATTTTTATAATACAAATGTAGTATTGATACCTAAAACTGGAGGAACCTACAGAGAATAATAAAATTGAAGACCAAATTCCCTAATGAATACAGATGACAAAATTTTATTTTATTTTTTATTTAAGACATGTTTATTTTAATCAGGTTAGTTTTTAAATTTACATTGAAACAAAAACATTTTTGCATTCAGTAAACTGTTTCAAATTATCCTTCTTTATCTTTCTATTCTTTTGCCTAAGTGGAATATCTATAAACTAAACCTGTACATGAATTTCCATTTGGCTTTTGTTTACTACCTGTGACAACCTGTTCAGAAGACCAAATAAAATCTCCTTGATGAAGAACAGGGGACAGAAATTCATTTGAATGCAGACTTAAACTTCTGCCTTTCTTCCTTCTTCCTTCTCAAATCCTGAACAAACAATGGACTCCCCCTTTGGGGTACTGTGAGCAGAACCTATGCAACTCTTGGATGACAGTCTCATACTTAGACACCATGTAGTCATTGACTTGCAAGCATTTGTGTATTTTACAAGCTTGTTTCTGGCAGGGGTCTTTCTGGGACATATCCATTAAAACAAGTCCTTGGTGATCAGGGTATCTTTTTTTGAGGTGCTGCTATTTGTGTGAGGATGTCATATGGAGTTTCTGACTGATGATGTCCATTAATATTCCATAGCACTTTTCAAGAGTCAGAAATTTTAAGCTAGGCATCCTGAGAAACTGGTCTGTAAGTTTCTTTCTCTGTTTTGTCTCTAGGAATCAGTGCCATATTGGTGTCATAAAAAAATTTGATAGGACTCCTTCTTCAATTTTCTCAAATAGTTTGTAAAGTACTGGAATCACTTGTTCTTTAAATGTTTGGTAGAATTCACTACTAAAACCGACTGGCCCTAGAAATATTTTCCTAGGGAGTTCAATTTCCTTTTCTGAGATAGGGTTATTTAAGTAGTTTACTCCCTCTTCAGATAATCTGGGCAATTTATATTTTTGTAAATATTCATCCATTTCACTAAGATTGTCAGATTTATGTGCATATAATTGGGAAAAATAATTCCTAATTATTGTTTTGATTTCGTCTTCATTCATCTTCTTCTTTCTTTTTTTATCATATTGACTAAAGGCCTATCAATTTTATTGGTTTTTTCATAATACCAGCTCTTAGTTTTATTTATCCAATTTTAATTAATTTAATCAATTAATTGAATTATTTAATTATTTATTTAATTATTCAATAGCTTTCATAATTTCAATTTTATTAATCTCTCCTTTGGTTTTCAGTATTTCTAATTTAGTATTTAATTGGGAATTTTGAATTTGTTCTTTTTCTCGCCTTTTTGGTTGCATGCCTAATTTATTGACCTCCATTTTCTCTATTTTATTTATTATTTTATTTCTAAAATTTCCCCTAACTACTGCTTTTGCTGCATCCCACAAGTTTTGGTATGTTGTCTCATTGTTGTCATTCTCTTGAATGAAGTTGCTGATTGTTTCTATAAATTTTTGTTTCACCCACCTGTTCTTTAGGATTAAATTATTTAGTTTCCAACTAGTTTTTAGTCTATCCTTCCAAGGCCCTTTAGTATATATAATTTTTATTGTGTCATTATCTGAAAAGGAAGCATTTAATATTTCTACCTTTATGCACTGAATTGTGAGGTTTTTGTGCCCTAGTACATGGTCAATTTTTCCCTTTTACCATGTACCACTGAGAAAAAGGTATATTCCTTTTTATCCCCATTCAATTTTCTCCAGAGGTATACCACATCTAGCTTCTCTAAGATTCTGTTTACTTCCTTCATTTCTTTCTTGTTTATTTTGAATTTAAATTTATCAAGTTCAGAAAGGGGGAGATTGAAGTCACCCACTAATATAGTTTTGCTATCTATTTCTTCCTCTAACTCCTTTAACTTCTCCTTCAGGAATTTGGATGCTGTACTGCTTGATGTATAAATGTTTTGTAATGATATTACTTCATTTTTGATGGTGCCTTTTAGCATGATATAGTTTCCTTCCTTATCTCTTTTAATTAGATCTATTTTTCTTTGCTTTGTCTGAGATAAGGATTGCTACTTCTTTTTTTACTTTACCTGAGGCATAATATATTTTATTCCAGCCTTTTCCCTTTACCCCAGTGTGTATCCTTCTGTTTCAGATGTTTTCTTGTATACAGCATATTGTAGGATTGTGGTTTTTAATCCATTCTGCTATCTGCCTCTATGGGAATATTCATCCCATTCTCATTCACCATTATGATTACTCTCTGTGTCTTTCCCTACATCCTAATCCTTCCTCTGTTCATGCTTTTATTTTTCCCCTTCTCCCTTACCCCCCTTATGACTTTTCCTTTTGACTACAGTCTCCCTCAGCATTCCCTCCTTATCAGCCCCCTCCCTTTTCCTACTCTTTACTGCCTCCTCTCTCCCTTCAAACCACACCCCTTTTCCTAGTCCTTCCCTTCCTACTGCCTGAAGTGTATGATAGATTTTTATGCTTGATGCAGTATGTTATTTCTTTCTTGAACCAAGACTGACAAGAATAGACTTCATGCAATGCTCCTCTCATTCCCCTCTTTCCCCCTATTATGACAGGTTTTATGTCTCTTCTCAAGAGAGGCCTATACTTAACTGATTATGTTATTCCCTCCTTACACTAGAACCAATGAGGCTGAAGCTCATATAATGTTCATCTCTCTCCTTTCTTTTCCTCTACTATATTGTTTTAACCCCTCTTTGTGTGGCATAATTTACCCTTTTCTGCTTCATTCTTTCTTCTTTTTCCATTGCAGTCCTTTTGCACCCCTAAAAAAGGTTTTTATCATGATTTTGTTTAATTTATACCCACACTCTCTATTTATCAATATCCCTTTTAAATGTTACTATAAGTATAGAATTCTCAATATTAACAGGTATAGCCTCCCACATAGGTATGTAAACAGTTTGCTCTAATTAAATAGCATGTTAAATGTATATTATGTGTTTGTGTGTGTGTGTGTGTGTGTTTGCCCCATGTGCCTTTCTATGTCTCTCTGGAGAATTGTAATTGGAGATCAAATTTTCCACTGAGCTCTGGATTTTTCATCAGGAAGGTCTGGAAGTCACTTATATCATTGAATGCCTTTCTCCTTGCCTGAAAGTTTATGTTCATTTTCACTGAATATCTGATCCTTGGTTGTAACTTGAGCTCTTTTGCCTTGCAAAATATCTGTAATGCCATACACAAGCAGATTCCCAAAAGAATACTACTGTGAAAAGCTTTTAAAGTTCGAATTACGCAGTAATAGTGAACACTCTGTTTATTCCATTACAAATCAAGGTTAAGTACAATATTCACAATATAATATTCACAACATTATATATTATCACAGAAAATTGTAATACAGTGTTTCACTATAGTGGCCACAATATTTAGAAAAGGGAACAAAAGAATAGTCACCTAGTTTCCCTAAGGGGGAAACCCTTTTCACTTAATAAATCAATCAATCAATTCACAATATATAAATCTTCCACTCATGGGGCAACCATTAACTTAATCAGTCATTATAAAATAATAAAACTCCCACTCATGGGGCAACCATTAACTTAATCAGTCACTCATCTAGCCATCAGTCAATAAGCTCGATTCCCAATTACTAAATATCATTAATCCCTAGTACAGTCATTAGAAAACCACACAAACCCTCCACCCCTTGGTGTTCAGCAAATCTCAGTTTTGTCCAAGGGAAGGCCTGTAAAGACAAGCACAATCAGATTCCCAAAAGAATGCTACTGTGAACAGCTTTTAAGATTTAGATTACACAGTAATAGTGAACACTCTGTTTATTCCATTACAAATAAAGATTCAGTACAATATTCACAATATAATATTATCAATATTACATATTATTACAGAAAGTCACAATATAATGTTCATAACAGCTTAACATTAGAATGGTCACACAGTTTTCACTACAGTGGCCACAATATTTAGAACAAGGAACAAAAGAAGAATCATCTGGTTTCCCTAAGGGGGAAAACCTTCTCACTTAAAGATTCAATCAATCAACTGATAAAAGAAGAATCACCTGGTTTCCCTAAAGGGGAACCCCTTCCCACTTAAAGATTCAATCAATCAATTCACAATATACCAATCTTCCACTTGTGGGCCAACCATTAAGTTAATCAGTCACTCATCTAGCAATCAGTCACTAAGCTAGATTCCCAATTACTAAATATCGTTAGTCACTAATACAATCCTTAGAAAACCACACAAGCTGTCCACCCCTTGGTTTCTCGCAAACCTCAGTTTATCTAAGGGGAGGCCTTTTCTTCATCTTGATTCTGGGAGGTCTCTCTGATTCACTGGATCCCCTTCCATGGTTCCAGCTCCCTCCTAAATCTGCCAAACAATCACCTGAATTCAGAAGCAGACAACTGCTAGGTTCTTGACCAGTCCTCAGAGGTAGACAGCTCCCAGGTCCTTGTCCAGTCCTCAGGGCAATTCCAGACACACACTGAAGTTCACAGGGTTAAGCACATCTCAAACCCTTCACCACTTCTCTTCCCTGGAACTCAAGGATCATGCAGGCCATGAATAAACAAAATCTTATCCTGTTCATGTTTCTTCAGTCTTCCAGCAGTTTAACTGGCTCTAGGACCCAGAAGGAATATTCGCCTTCTGGATGGCCTTCACCAGATTCTGGT
>JAQQSW010011687.1:0-12697 GCA_028646575.1 Pseudocheirus occidentalis | reverse complement strand
CCCCCCATGACTTTTTTTTTAAAGCACATCCATCAAAGAGCTCTAAAACAAAGAGGTCCCACATATTTAGAACAGACTGATGAAGAATTTAGAGAAACATGGGAACTGATGCAGAGCAAAATAAGCAGAAACAAGAAAGCAATTTGCCCAATTACTACAGTAAAATAAAAGAAAATTATACTGCATGATATTGGAACTCTGATCAATACATGTGATCAACCTTGACTGTAGAAGAGAGATGGTAGAACTTCCCTCCCTCCTCTTGGTACAGAGGTGGTAGAGAGATTGTAGGTAAAGAATAAGGTTGTGAGATGTGGAAAACGTATTGATTTATTTTGTCCTACTGTTTTTCTTCGTCTTTTGTGAGGCAGCAGAGTAAGATGGCTAGCGAGATGAGTTGGGAATTGGGGAGAGCTGGGCTTAATTCTGACTTCTCCCTGGCTATGTGACGACCCTGAAAAAAATATCCCTGAATCTCTAGGTTTCCCCAGCAACTCTCTGATACTCTTAAATTGCAGAGAAGATGCTGATAAATATTGGAGGAGGAAGTTCCTCATTGAGAACTCCCACCAACAAGAATTTATAACTTGAGGTCCACAGATTCCTCAAGAGGTCTATGAATAGATTTCAGGGGGTCCCTGAACTTTGATGGGAAAAATTTATATTTGTTTCAATACAGTCAGCTTCCTTTTGTATTTATTTATGGATTTAAAAGTATTCTGAGGAATCTAGACATTTCACTAGGCTGCTCAAGGAGCCTAAGTCACAAAAAGTATTAAAGACTCCTGCATTGTAATAATGCAATCACAGTTTGGTCTAAAAAAATGTATTGACTCCAAAAGAAGGTTCTGTTGAACTATGTATAACTATATGATAATGCCATTAAAAATCATCAATTAAAAAAATTACCTATGATTGTTCTATAATCCTCTGTAAAATTAAAGGGGTAGTACTATCTGATCTTGAGAGCCTTTTCTAGCTCTAAAACTCTCCTCTATAACTCCCAATGTCCCGTGCCAGGGCAGGGATTAATGTAAACTAGGGAGCTTTGTCTGTAGTATAGGCTTTTGCTGAGGTCACAGAGTTGTCAGAATGAGAGTCAGTGGCTGAAAATGGGCAAGAGAAATGGGAAGGCCAGATTCCTTGTGAAAGCCTCCAAGCCCACAAGTAGCAGTTTGGAGAAAGATACCCCAAGTGGTGTATGTTTCAGTCCTGGAAGTCCCCTGACATCCAGGGGATGTCAAGGCAGAAAAGAGACCAAGAATAGAAAGTGAAAGCAGACCTGAGAGGTGTCTAATGAGTAATTTCAGAGTCACAGGGGCAGACATTGTCCAAGGGTGGAGTTGTTTCTTAGATTCCCAGCGGGTACTCCTGGCAGGGTTCTGTACTGAAGCAGCCCCTTTCCTACTGTGGTAAGATAAGCCCCTTACTATAGTAATACTGCACTGTTACTATACATACACACATACATATATGTATATATAAATAAGCATATATAGAATGTATACACAAGGAATATAAGATAGTTTTGGGACAGAGGGCACTAGCAGCTTTGAAGAACAAGGAGACTGGAAAGGCTTCTTATAGAAAGTGGTGCTTTAACTAAGACTTGAAGAAGACCAAGGATTCTGAGAGCTGAAGGCCCAGGAGGGAGGTGATGGCCCAGGAACCCTAGTGTTCTAGGCAGGAGGGATGGCCAGTGCAAAGGTATGGGGAGGGGAGATGGACAGTTGTGTACATAGAATGGGTTTTTAGGAAAGGGCTACTTCCCATTACAGTGAGAGCCAGTAGGTCAATGACTCAATAACTTGAGACTATATGGGAAGCTAGACTTAGAGTCTAGAATAGATGCAGGTATGGAATATTAATTGGGCCCAATGAGTCCTTACAATTCTCTAGATAGGCTAGGAACTAAAACCTGTTGACAGGTGGCATTTGGTGGGAGATGGTAGAAGAGGCTTAAACTGCTAAACCAGAAAAGAAACTCAGTGAACTCCAAGAGCTGGATGGTGAATCTGTGAGTGACTGGATAGAGCTCAAGGTTTAAAATAGCACAGCTAATGAAAGCCTGGAGGCCAGGCCTTGGTTGGTCTAATATGGTAGTTAGAGATGGAAGAGTTAAATTTTAAAAAATTAACTTTTTTCAGTTAACAAGAAAAACTCGTTTTTATAACAATTATATTTTACTTTCCACCAATTACTTATAAAAACAATTAAAATAGATTTTTTATTAAAGTTTTGAGTCCTAAATTGTTTCCCTCCATTCCTTCCCTCCCCCTTCCTGAGATGGTAAGCAATCTGATATAGATTATATGTGTGCAGTCATATAAAACATTTCCATGTTTTCCATTTTGTGCAAGAAGACTCAAACAAAATAAAGGAAAAAATAAAGGAAGAAAGGAAGAAAAGAAGGAAGGAAGGGAGAAAGAACTAGAAAGAAAAAGAAAAATCATATGCTTCAGTCTGTATTCAGGCAACATCAGTAATTTCTCTGGAGGTGGATGGCATTTTTTTTTGAGAGGGGAAGGTAGGGCAGTTGGGGTTAAGTGACTTGCCCAAGGTCACACAGCTAGTTAAATATCAAGTGTCTGAGGCCGGGTAGGAACTCAAGTCCTTCTGACTTCAGGGCCGGTGTTTTATTCACTGCACCACCTAGCTGCCCTGGTGGATGGGATTTTACATCATGAGACCCTTAGGATCGTCTTGGATCACTGTATTGCTGAGAACGGCTAAGTAATTCACAATTCTTCATTGTATAATATTGCTGTTACTCTGTATAAAGTTCTCCTGGTTCTGTTCACTTCACTTTATATCAGTTCATCTAAGTCTTTCCAGGTTTTTCTGGAATCTGCCTGCTCCTCACTTCTTGTAGCATAGTAGTATTCCATTACATTCATAAAGCACAACTTGTTCAGCCACTCCCCAGTTGCTGGGCATCCCCTCAATTTCCAGTTCTTTGCCATCACAAAAAGAGCTCAAGCAAAACCCTTGTAACAGATGTGCATCCAAAATTTTGTGTTTTATTTTCATTCTGAGTCCATGGCCTTTCTGTTAGAAGGTGAGTTAGGAGGGGCTTTCACTGGTCCTTTGGAATGACTTGGTATTTGGTCATTGCGTTGATAAGAATGCAGAAGACATGAAGGAGCTTGGTTAGCATGCTTCACTCTAGGGAAGAACCTGATGTTTCTGCCCCTAGGGAGAAGGCTAGGTTCCTAACACCCTTAGACAAAGACTGGGTTCAGTGGAACACAGTTTTCCAGTTGGAAAGAAACTTAAAGATCATTCAGCCCACCCTTCTCATTTTACAGATGAAGAAATAGAAGACCGGAAAAATCTGGTGACTTGCCCATGATCACACAGAAATTAAACATTTGAAGAAGGATTCAAACTCTGACCTTTCAGACTCTAAGTCCAGGACTGTATCTATAGTATACACCATACGTGCATGCATTAATGTATGTATGTATATACACAAACATACACAAACACACATATATATACTATATACTGTACCAGGGGTGGGGAACCTGCGGCCTTGAAGCCACATGTGACCCTCTAGGTCCTCCATTGAATTAGATTCAATCAAAGGGCCGCACTTGAGAACCTAAAGGTGCTAGAGAAGATCCTGAGTGAGGCCTGAACCAGATAAAAATGCAATTGGGAAATATTTAACAAAAGAAATAAAAACGCAATAGAACATAATGTTAATCTGTGGTTTCTAAGTCAATATGTGGCCTGCAAAGGATCCTTACATACAGTTAGTGCCCCTCCTTTTCTAGTTGAGTTTGACACCATTCATCTAGTCCAATCCCTCTGCCCTTTTACAGGGGAGGAAACTGAGGCATCGGGAGGGAAGATGAGTTGACTAAGGTTATGCAGGTAGCAATGAGGAGAGCCATGATTCTAACGCGAAGGTGACTCCAAATGTTGCACGTTCTCTTCACCAACCACAGAGCCTCTGGTCAGAGGGGATGAAGACTGCCGTAATGCTGCTAATTCAGCAATTTGATTGTTTCTGCCCCTCATTCTATTGTGGTCTCACTTCTTCCCTTAATTTGCAACTAAAGCTTTTAAACTGGTTGGCATGCCTCCACTGAATGAAGGAGAAGCTTTGCCAGTGTCTGGCCCAGGGCTTCTAGGGGAACATTTCAAAATGATTCTGGGGTTCTGGTAGAATGGGAAGGAGAGAGGCAAGATTGCCTTTATTTTATTTTTTATGCAAGAATTTTATTTCTGAGTTCACAAGCTACCCAGATTAAGACAGACTGAAGGGTGCTTCCTCCTTCCTTCTGCCTCTTTGAATCTCTTACCCTCTTCAAAATTCAGCCTAAGTACCACTTCCTACATTAGATCTTTCCTGATTCCCCACCCCCAAAGCACTTGGCATTTATTTCTCATATTCTTATTTGTGTTAGAGGCAGGTAGGTGGTGCAGTGGATAGAGCATAAGACTTGGAGTCAGGAAAGCTTGCGTTAACATCCTACCTCCGGCACTTGTTAGCTGTGTTAGCCAGTCACTGAAACTTTCTCAGTCTTAGTTTCCTCATCTGTAAAGTGGGCAATAATAATAGGATCAGATGAGATGCTTTTATTTTTCCTTAGTCATTTGTTATATCTGACTGTGACCCTATTTGGGGTTTTCTTGGCAAAGATACTAGATTGCTTTGCCATTTCCTTCTCCAGCTCATTTTATAGATGAGGAAACTGAGGCAAACAAGGTTAAGTAACTTGCCCACAGTCACATAGCAAATGTGACCTTAGGCTAAATTTGAACTCAGGTCTTTCTGACTTCAGGCCTGGAGCTCTATTCCCTAGCTGCCCATCAAATAAGATAACACTGGAAAATGCCTTGTAAACCTTTAATTGTTAGGTAAATACTAGTTATTGTTACATATCCTGGTTCTCTCTCTGTCTTTCTCCATTTCTCTGTCTCTTTCTGTGTCTCTTTCCTCTTCTTTCCATGGCACCGCCCCCCCCCAAATAGAAACTTCTCGGATAGTCCTCGGATAGGGACTGATTCACTTTTGATTTTAAATCCCCACTGTTTACTTAGCATTCTGCCTAGTATTTGTAATTATTTGTATGTTTGTGGCATGACAGCATTTTGAAGATCCCCTGTCATGGGTCTTCTAGGCCTACTGGAGCCAAGTCACTAGAGCCTCAGGAAAAGGTGCAACTGGGAAGCATAATAGCTTCTGACTCCTCTCCACGCCCACTCACCCTTATTTCTCCATAGATTCAAGGACATTAACCATGTATGTCTTTCCTGTTCTCTCCCACCCTCCTATGTCCATTCCAGTCACTCTCCCAGATATATTCCAGACTGACATGGCACAGAGACTTAGCTTGCCAGGCAGTCCTCTGCTGACCCTATTGTTCATCTCCTGCTGTCAGAATGGATGAGGCTTTGGAGCTCAGTCAGGGCTGCATGGCCCAGATCCTGGTCCCTGGGAAGGAGAACTGAGAGCCACTGGATTGTTCCTGCCAATTATTCAGGGAGATGTCCTTTGGGGGGAGCCTGGGGCATGGTGTTTTTTTGGGCAGAGAGGATAATACTATTTGAGGGGGCATGAATGAGAGAACTGGGTTCAAATATCCATGTTCAATTTAGTGCTCTGGCTATGCCCAGATACAAGGTCACAGGAAAAAAAAAGGAGACCCTAATTATCTGCAACGGAACCTCTCTTTTTAAACTCTCCTTCCCTGAAATGATTTTTTTTGAAAGTCCCAGAAACATCTTTCTTTTCCTGTCCTTGCTAATATGGATTGTGTTTTAACACGTGTTTTTGGTTTATTGGGTAATGTTCCAATAAGTAAATGCAAATTACTAATAATGGCCTTTTACAATTTGAAACACGACATTAGCAGAATTCAACTCTTCCACTAAATGCACACACTTGTGAGTCGTGGCAGGAACGGGCTGCCTAGTTTGTGTGGGATGACGCCCATGGGGAAAAAAAACACAAACATAAACAAAAAACACCTTTCGTCTTCCCTGGCTTCTACCTGTAATAAACTGGCTGTGTGACCTTGAGCAGGTCACTTCTCTGGGCTTCAGCTCCCTCTAATTGAGCTCTATGGTCCGTTCTCAGTTCTGAAACACCATGGTTCTGTGATCTAAAGGGCACAGACCAAACCTCCAAAAGTGTCATTGGAAACACATGGATTTGCTTCTTTAGGTGGAAAATTACATTAGTAGATTCTGACCTCTAAACTAAGCCCAACTGTGTGTGCTGGAGTCCCGGGTTCTCAGCTCCATCCCTGAGGCTGAGCCAATATTGGTTGGGGAGCTGGGGGGACTCGTGCCTGCACTCGCATGTGTCTCATATTAACGTTATTTTCTTAATGGCCACAATATTAAAAGCTACCCACTTTGCTATTAAGTTACCCCACTTAGGATAATTTACACATGAGTATCGGCTCCAGCCTGTGAATTCTGGTTTTGTTTTTGTACCTCCTCCTTCCAGGTCCTCCTCCAGCCCAACCCCTGTTTATTGCAGGCAGCCCCAAATAACATCAATCAATCACAGCCTCATTTTTAGATGATTGGAGACCCATTATGAACTCCTTGCTTTTTTTTTGATTACTTGTTTTTTCATCCCCTAAAGCTCACTGTGTTCCTTCAGCAGTTTCATGCTGGTGCTGTCTCCACGTGGGATTCATGAAGAGGACTGAAACATTTGTGGGCAGGATTTGGATGAGAACCGAAACACACATGGAAAACAAATGAGCAAGAGGGAAAGCTGTTTTTTGCTAATGGCCACTTGGCCTGTAGCTGGAATTCAGACAGATTCTTAATCGCAAGTAAATTATGCCTGTAGTGATCGCTCCCTTTGCTGGAGTCCCATACCACCACCAAATGGCGGCTGGGACCTTGCTGCCAAATTGAATTGTTCACCCTTTGATTTCTCCCTGAAAGAAAGTATTCATTTTCGATTCAGGCTTCTCTAAATATTTGATCATAATTGAGGGTAATGGGAAAACAGATACCACTTGCAAATCTCCCCCCAAAGGACCTATGCATCTATTTCCCAAATTTTCCATAGTAGGCATTATTTTCAGAATTATGTGATGCTGTCAGTTCCTTATCCTTTGGTTTTCCCCAGGATGATTTTCTAACTGTCTCAAGATAACTGAATGAAGGGCGAAGGGTTTGGAGAATTGTTTGGTCATTTAGTCATTTTACAGTACTGAACAGTTTGGCCAATTGCTGTTCCATTAAAGTCTCCCTTTCTGGAAAAAAAAAACCCAACTAAAAATGATTGTTGCTTGTACGTAGTAGGTCCTTAGAAAATGCTTGTTGAATTGTCTTCATATAGACACAGTCTCCTTTAGGAACCTCATATGAGGAGATTGAAGTTGAAGGGAGTTTCTTTGAGACAGAGTATGCAGGAGCATAGATACATACGCACCCTCTGAGATATATACTGAGCATCCATCCATGAATTTGTATGAGCACACAAGCACCAGATATAGCCAGGGAGTTGGGCAGTATATAGATTATATGTTCTAGGTATAGGATTTATTCAAAAGACTCTGTGCTATGCAATTTCATCCATGTGGCTATTCCTTACAACAGAGAGCAAATTCATCCATACCTTAGCAGTTGTCCATGTTCACTACAAGGGTCAAAATTCTGGGGGTCTTCCTCAGTTTCTCTTGACATTCTATGGATGCCACTGCAGCACAAAGCTGTCTGTTGGTATTCCTTTCTCTCTCCATGTGACCAGTCCTTCTTCATTTGTGATTGTTTCTGGGAGGACAGCTTTAAGTTTTCTTCCTCATACTTTCTCATTTGCAAGATGTTGCTACCTGCTCACTCCCGTCATGTACCTTTCCATTGTCCTTTAGTGATATGTATTTCTAATTCTTTGGGGACTATAGTATATGTGTATGTGTATGTGTATGTGCATGTGTATGTGTATGTGCATGTGTATGCGTATGTGTATATGTGTGTATTGTAAATGTGTATTTATGAATGTGTATATATGTGTATGCCTGTGCATGCATGCAGATATGTATGTATTTGTATATATAAATGCATATCTATGTATGCACATATGTATAGATATGTCAATACCTATATACCTGTATGTTTGCATATGCTTAAATATATATGTAACATATACGGATATATGTGTATGTGCATATGTATATGTATGCATTGTGTATATGTATTCATATCTATGCATGGGCATGTAACATATATGTATAAATCTGTCAATATATATAAGTGTATCCACATAAATGTGTATGTTTGTATACATACATGTGTCAATATATGTGTATATGCATATGTGTGTATGCATTATATATGTATTCATATACACGTGTATGCACCTAACTGCATATATCTGTAAACATGTGTGTGATTATGTATATCTGTGTATCTTCATATGTGTGTATGTGTATGTAGCTATATATATGTATGTGTATTTATGTATATGTATGAATATATGTATATTAGGAATATGGGCAACTAGGTGGCACAGTGGATACAACCCTGCCCCTCTCCCCCAACTAACCCTGCCAAGCTTGGAGGAAGACTTATCGGTCCTCAGATATTTAACCCTGTCTGCCTCAATTTTCTCATCTGTAAAATGAGGTGGGGGAAGGAAATGGCAAAGCACTGTAGTATCTTTGCTAAGAAAATCCCAAATGGGGTCATGAAGAGTTGGACATGACTGAAACTACTGAACAATAACATGTGTGACTACCTTAAACCCATCCCTGCCCCCTGCCACTCCCCACTCACCCTTCCTCCCTTCCAACTCCCCCAGAAGTAGCTGGCAGGAGTGAAAACAATCATCTCCTAATGAGAACCCAACATGTTTTCATATGGATCTGCAGAAAAATATTGCCATGTTTTCTTTGTGAATTTGTCCTACAGAGCTGCAGACGGAATGTCCATACATGTGGGGACCTTCAGGTTAAGAAATTTATGTTGTTACAGATTAAATGATTGATCAATTAATTATGTAAGGAGAAAATTAGAGTGGATTATGGGATCGTTCAAATTGCAGTACATATTTATAAACAATCTTTTCTCACCAAATGCCATTCATTTGAGGGCAATGAAAAACCTGCAACAAAGGAGATGATGACTCCATTGTTCCAAAGCTAAATGGTATATCTAATAAGGGGGGAGCAGGGAAGGAGAGAGGTATGGGGCCAAATTCTTTATAGGAATATCAGAGTGCAGCAATTAAAATAAATGTGATTTTCCAGATCAAGAAAACTTCTGCCTGTTAATTACTCCATGGCACCTCTCCTAGTCATATGAGTTTCCCTTGCAGCTGTTTTTGTTTCGTGCTACATACTGAAATCCCCGGAGTTTGCTGGCCTGGGATTTGACATCAAGACAGTTTCTCTGAAAAGCAGGCTAGTTAGCCAGGGTTTATCATGTGTACAGATGAACTCTAAGAGGCAGGCTCACCAGTCCAATTCTCTGGCCATGTGCATGGCTTTCTCAATGTGTTTCCAATGAAGATAATTTATTGGTGTATACTTCTTCTGCTGAAGTCTGTTGTTTTGCTGGCATATGTACAAGAGCTGAGATGGCTGTACATTCAGGTCCCAGATTCTGCCCTGTGCACTTTGGGTAGTCTTGGCAGAAATTCAGGCCAAGGAGCAAGTGTCAATTTGGGGAGAATGAGGCCAGTGAAGTTGCACCAAATGGACGTCTAATAATGTGACTGAGGGACTCCTCTTTAATTCTTTCTCTTATAAAAATCAATTGGAAATATTTTCTCCTTGTCTACCAGTTGGTTGTCTCTCAACGTCCATAATCACTTGCTAAGATTGCTTAATATAACATTGATTTGGGTTGTTCAATTGGCTATTGGGAGTTCAGATGACTGGGAATTGCAGAACATTCCAACCTCATGTTTCATGTTTCATTAGGAGAAAAT
The DNA here is from genome assembly GCA_028646575.1 of Pseudocheirus occidentalis. Taxonomy (NCBI): domain Eukaryota; kingdom Metazoa; phylum Chordata; class Mammalia; order Diprotodontia; family Pseudocheiridae; genus Pseudocheirus; species Pseudocheirus occidentalis. The sequence goes on along the minus strand of JAQQSW010011687.1, from coordinate 2,787 downwards.
TTAAAAAATGCATATTATTAAAGACACAATAAAATCTCATTAGTGGGTGGAGTGATAAATGTGGTTTATCTGACATTAAACAGAAATTGGCATCTTGAGGTAAGTATCAAGATTCAGTGATCTCAGACGCTGATATTGAACAAGCAGAGGCCAGAAGCAATCCACTATTGATTAGCCAGTGGAAGTAATTATATTTGCCACTCGTTTTATTGGGTGGGGCAGAAGGTGAGGTAGTTCTCCTTTGGAGTTTAGATAGAGCAATCCACAAAGAAGCTGTCAGTAAATCTCCCCTTCCTTTTCCTTCTACTCCAGCCCCCAACCAATATGATTTTTCTTTTAATGTCAATAGATTTCATGTGAGCTCCCTTTTAGTCTGGAGAATTATTCAGAAATGCAACATATGCAGGAAGGTTCTCGTAGTCTTGCCTGGCCATTTGATGAAGATGCTTATGTTTGTTTGCAGGGCCTACCTCCCCCTATTTGAGTTAAGACCAGGGCAAATCTTTGCATTTAATTTCAGCCCTGGCTCTTGCCTTATTCTGCCATGAGCTATAGAAGAGAAAGGATAAACTCTCAGCTTTTTTTTTTATCCCTGGTACCTTTTCACAGCAAGGAAGAAAGTTCTGAAGCTAGATGGTATGGAAATAGAGTGCTTGGCTTGGAGTCAGGGAGACCCAATTTCAAATATACTTTGAGACACACACTATGTGACTCTAGGAAAGTTACTTAATCTTTCTGCCTCCATTTTCTCAACTGTAAAATGGAGATGATAATAATACCTCTCTCAGGGTTGTTGTGAAACTCAATGGACCAATATTTGTAAAGCTCTTAGTACATAGTAAGTACTTAATAAATGCTTATTCCCTTCCCAATGGCATAGGATCTACTGCCTCACTGCCAAATGACTCAGTTCTGCTTCAAAGGTAAGTGTTGTTCCCTCTTCCCTCTAGTGACTCTTTCTTTTCTGAAAATTACAGCCTCTCACCCAGAATTCCTCATTTCTCATCTCATGGTTGAAAGGACTTACTACTAATGGTCAAATGAGACTTCTTTAGAAACTGAGCTGCTGGCAATGGATAATAAAGACATTCTTTTGTACTTGGGATAAGGCTTTATTTATGTTTCCCAAAGACAGATGTTTTTTGACTACTACAAGGGAATTTCATGAGAAGAGAAGAAATGCATCATAGTGAAATTTTGCTGCCTGGAGCACCCGCAAAATGAGGTGGTGAAAGCCCTCTTACTAGCAAGTGTTGATGTATTAACTTAGTCAAATCATTCAGTTTCCTGATCTGGAAGCTTCTCTGGCAGGTCCCTAACCACAGTCACACATCCAACCCACTATAAGTAACTAAGCAAAAATGTAATATAATGCTTTTTAAAAAGGAAAAATCCAGGTAGATAAGGGACATTTAATAGCCCCAAAAGTTTGGATTTGGAAAACTGAATGTCTCAAGATGGGGATCCCTATCAAGAGTGTCTTGACTTTTATCTGTGTAGTTGGAACTTAAGGTTACCAGCACAGAGCTTTCTATCTATGTGCATACTATTTAAAATTCAATGGAAGAGGTGGTAGAATTTGTGTTAAGAAGAACTGTGTTCTCTGGAGGCGGAGCCAAGATGGTGGAGTAGAAGTAGCAAGGTCCCGCAGCTCCCATGCAGCCACCCTAAACACCCATAAAATATGACTCTGGACAAATTCTAGGTCTCTCAAACTCACAAAAATACAGAAAACATATCTCTTGCAGAAGGCAGCTCGGCAGCAGGCTCTCATCACAGGCCTGCAGGCCAGGAGCCGAGACCACAACAACACAGCCAGGCTCTAGGAGGAGCCGAGCCTCTCAAGCCACAGAGTGAGTCTACTTCAGAGAAGATCTAAAGCACCATGAGCAATCTTCACATCTACTAATCCAGGATTAGAGGTCAGTGGAAGTGAGTGAAGCTTTCAAGCTAAATTTGGGGGAGGAAAAGCAGTTCAGCCAATCTACCCCCAGGACAAGGAAGCAGTGGGGGAAGGGCAGGAACTGCAGTAACTGGAGATGCCCCCACTGGGCTGCTTCAGAGCCCCTGGCCTACAGACCCCACAGGGAGGCTGAGTCGATTGATCAGGGCCAAGTGCTCTTGCGTTGAGTGGCCTGGATTTGGATCGTGGTCTTGGGTGGTGGTCCTGGGGAGCGCTTTCAGCAAGCTAAAGCTGGGGGGGGCTGCAACACGCCTCCCCCCCCCAATAGCTCCGGCATCTAGGAAAACCCCAGCAATTTGGAACAGAGCTATTCCCCCTGGAAGCAGAGTTTCACAAAGTTAAAAAAAACCCACCCAATTAATTGACTGGCCAACATGAGGAAAAGGAAGCAAAATAATAACAGCGATAAAACTCTAGAATCCTTTTTTGTGAACAAAAAGGATCAAAGCATGGAATGAGAGGAAGACAACATAGTCAGAACTCCCACACCAAATGCTTCCAAGACACTTGAAGAATGCCTAGAAGCTATAGATAATCTGAAAAAGGACTTTGAAAAGCAAATAAGAGAAGTGGAGGAAAAATTGGGAAGAGAAATGAGAATGATGCAAGAAAATCATGAAAAGAGAGTCAACAACCTGACTGAAGAAAACAACACGTTAAAAAATAGATTAACTCATATGGCAAAAGAGGCCCAGAAAGCCAATGAGGAGAAGAATGCCTTAAAAAGTCGAATTTCCCAGATGGAAAAAGAATCTCAAAAGCATTCTGAAGAGAATAATTCCTTCAGAATTAGAGTGGAACAAGTAGAAGCTAATGACTTTATG
>JAQQSW010011686.1:0-12697 GCA_028646575.1 Pseudocheirus occidentalis | reverse complement strand
GAGCAGTTTGGCCGAACCCGCTCTTCCCCAAATTTAGCAAAATCCACTGACCTTTCTCTTAGCCTTTTTTTTTTCTTCTGGCCTGATAAATGTGGTAACTGTGCCTCCAGTGCAGCCGATCTGCTCTCCTATAGATTGGGCTCCACCCTGGGGCCTGGCCAGGCCGGGGTTTAGGCCGCGGCTCCCAGACTGCTGTGAAAAGCCCCACCTGTTGAGCTGCCTGTTGCAACAGACGTGTTTTCTGTCTTTTGGAGAGTTTTAGAGCTTGAAAATCTGTTTTAGAGTCCCATTTTATGAGTTTTTAGCTTGTTTGTGTGGGAGCTGCAGTGCTTTGCTGCTTCTACGCCGCCATCTTGGCTCTGCCCCCTGATTAATTTTTTCAAGTTACAATATATACAGGGCACTTAATAAAAGAAAATTACATCTTCACTTATCAAACTGACCATTTGAATGCTTCTGTAACAATTTAACATATAAAATAATAATTATAGAATATCTTCAGTGAAAATACTTCCTTGTGAATGTTAAAAGGTAAAAGGAATTAATTCAAAGAATCAGAGACTGATTTAAAGAAACATTACCACCTCATTCTGCATAAATATCCTGGTAATACTCAGAAAATTATTTTAAATAACAAAATCAGAAATATACCCACATTTACTATAACTTTGTCTTTGTGGTTGTAAAATGCATCCTTTCCTTAACCAGCTTCTACCACTGTCCTGTAGAGAACACCAACCTCCCAGTCCTTCAGATTCCCAACCTAGGTGTCATCTTCAACTCTTCCTATCTCTCACATGTCACATCCAATCTGTAGCTAAGGCCTACTGATTTCATTTCTGCAACATCTCAATTAAGCCCCCTTTTCTCCTCTTACACTGCTACCTTTTAGGGTAGGCTCTCATCATACCCTAATTGTACTAAAAGCACAGGTTCAACCACATCATTCCCCTTCTCCAGTGGCTCCCTATCACTTCCAGGATCGAATACAAAAATCTTGTTTATCTAGTCTGTTCCTGCTTTTCCAATCTTCTTATATCTTACTCCCCCCCACCACATACTTTTTGATCCAACAACATGGCCTCCTTGCTGTTCCAAGAACAAAAAGTCCTGGGTATTTTCTCTGGTTGTCCCCCCATACCTGAAATGCTCTCCCTCCTAATCTTTGCTTGCTGCCCTCCCTGTCTTCCTTTAAATTCAAATTAAAATCCTATCTTCTACAGGAAGTTTTTCCCAACTCCTATTAATTCTAGAGCCTTCTCTTTGTTAATTATTTCCTATTTATCTTGTATATAGCTTGTTTACATATATATATTTGCCATCTCCTCCATTAGATTGTGGGTGTTTTGAAGGCAGGTACTGTCTTTGCCTCTTTTTGTATCCCCAACCCTTAACACCATGCATGCCTGGCACATAGGTAGGTGCCTACTAAATGTTTATTGCTCTCAAAATCTTGCTCCCAAGTCTGAACTCTTACAGCACTTAGCCTTATAGATGACTGAATTATGTTCCTTGATTAGAACAGGGAAAGAGCCTTGAAACTGTGGCCTGGGTCCTGGTAAATTTGTTATCTAATGACAAATGGGCCCAGGTACAAAGAAACCCTTACTCTGTAATAGATCCTTTATGTCATTCACCAAAGGCTATTCCAAACCTCTTTTCTCTTTAGGACTCCCAAAACACCTTTTCCCCTTACGCTCTCAGCAGAGGACATTACTTCATATACTACAGAGAAAAACCAAGATCATTTACCATAAGATCTGCCCTCGGTGGGTAAGTGCTACAGCATATCACCACCACTATCAACTCTACTACTCTCTGATGAAGAGGTAGGTGACCTTCCTGCCAAAAGCCAACCGCTCCACATGTGCCCTTTCCTAACTTCTCTAAGAGACTCCTGCTACTACCATCTCTTCTTTCTCTAATCTTCAATCTCTTCCTATCCATTGGTTCCTTCCCTGCTACCTACAAACAAAGCCAATTCTCCCCTTCCTTAAAAAAAACCCCTCCCTAGACCCTACAATCTATGCTAACTAGTCTCAAATATCCCTTCCCTTTCTTAACCAAAGGTCTTGAAAAATAAGTTGTTCGACCCAAGATGGTGAAGTAGAAAGAAGCACTGCAAGTGAGTTCCTATCTACAACTCCTTCAAACAGATCTATAAAGTCCACATACCAAAAACTAAAAGCTCAATCCAGGAAAAGCCAGTGAGCCCACTGTCCAGCCTAGGTCAGCATGGGGAAATGGACAGGGTCAGGGGAGGATCCCAAGAGAGATGTGCACTAGCACAAAAGATCCCCAAACCCATACTGGGGGAAAATAGGTACAAGGGCCAAGAAGCTGCTTTGTCACTCATTACCCAATCCTAGGTCACAGATCCAGGGTAGTAACCAGATTTTGCCTTGAACCAGACTATTTTGGGCAAAATGAAAGCTTGCAAGTATGTTACTAAGATCTTAGAATAACACAACACTCAATACTGCAAGAAAGCAGCAGAGAACCCGTCTACCCTTTCCCTCCAGAAGTCTGGTAGAAGCCAGCCAAAACATCAAGTCCAAAGTCGGGAAGTAGGAAGAAAAAAAATGGACAAACAAAAAAAAAACATAATGAGCTGTTATGGCTTCATAGGTGCTCAAGATACAAATGCAGAAGAGAATCACTCCAAAACATCTACAAGCAAAGCCTCAGAGAAGAATACAGTTTCAGGGCAAACTCTACTAGGATCCCTAGAAGAGACGAAAAGATGAAGCAAGAGGGATTTTTTTCTTCAAAATTTTATTTTAGACGCAAATGCCAGAACACAAATACATAATAAAGAAACAAAAACGTATCATAAACTTAAACATAAAATTAGGAAAAAAAAAAAAGCATGTCATGTGCATCACAGAACAAGAGAGGATTCAAAATACGTAACAATATATTTTCATTTAAAAAAAAGCCTTCATGTTGGGCAGCTAAGTGGCACAGTGAATAGAGCATCAGCCCTGAAGTCAGGAGAACCTGAGTTCAAATTCTACCTCAGACATTTAACACATACTAACCGTGTGACCTTGGGCAAATCAATTAACCTCAATTGCCCTGCCTGCCCCCTCCAAAAAGATAAAAAAAAAGCCTATATGATAAATAATACTCATTGTGTTGAGAATTGTCCATCTTTGCTTCTTTGTGAGTTTTCTTTTCTTCTCTGCTGGGAATTTTTGTTCTTTTTTTTCTCCTCCCCCCAGAAGGGTACAAAAAAGTTTAGATATGTTTTTCTATAGCTATAGATATATATTACATACATGTATACCGACATACACTTTACCAAACCTATCCTACTCCTGACCTTCATTTTTATGTATAATTATATCTCATTTCCTATCCCTTCTGCCTCCTCTACTTTACTTTCACCCACTACCTTGCCCCCCTATTACTTGCCTCCCTTCCCCAAGGATCACTGCCCTATCCTCCCCTTCCCATATCCCTGTTTACCTATTCTCTCACCCTCCCCTCTAAGGATTCCTCCCTTGTCCTCTTCCCCTATCCCTGTGCCCCTACTGCTTCATTTCTTCTGAGTTTAGAAGACTTTTATACACTTCTAAATATATGTATGTATTGTTCCCTCTTAGACCCATTCCTAATGAAAGTAGGTTACCAGAACTATGAACCCTCCTTCCCCATCTAATGCCTCTGTATCAATTCTCCCTTTTGTACCTCAAATAATTACTCTTTTAAGCTGTTCCTAAATGGTTTTACTTCTTACATTCATATCATTCTCTGGTTTACCCCAATCTTTCTTATAAACTACCCAATTATTGATAAGAATCCTAGACATCTATTTTACACATATAAAAAGTAAACAGTCTGTTCGTACAGATCCCTTATATTCAGTCTTTGTTATATGCTTCCTGGTTCTTATACGTTGAATCTTCTAGTAAGTTCAGCATTTTTTAAAACAAAGTCTTGGAAGTCCGGGAGTTTATCAAATATTCATTTTCTTTTCATTCAGGATAATATTTAACTTTGCAGGGTATGATTTTTTTCGCCGGAGTTCCAGTTCTTTTACTCTGCAATGTGTTGTGTTCCAATACCTACAGTCCTTTAATGTCTCTGCTGCTAGGTCTTGTATAATTATAATTGTGGCACCATCATATATAAATTGCTTTAATCTTGATGTTTTTAATATTTTTTTCCTTGAGCTGGGGGTTTCAGAATTTTACTGATATTCCTGTAAATTTTCCTCATAGGATCTCTTTTAAGTGGAGATTGGTGGGTTTTTTCTATTTCTACTTTCCTCCCTTGTTCTAATACTTCAGGACAATTTTCTTTAGTTACTTCTTGTATTGTGGTATTCAAGATTATTTTTTTAAATTGTAAGTTTAAGTCAGTCCAATTATTTTTAAATTTTCACTTCTTGATCTATTCTCCAAATTTATTTTCTTACATTTCACTTTCTCTTCTATTTTTTCATTATTCATATTTTGTTTAAGCATTAATTGATCTCTTATAATTTCACTGACTCCATTTTGCCCAATTCTAATTTTCAAGGTGTCATTTTCTTCCTAAAGATTCTGAATATCTTTTTCTAATTGACTAATTTTCCTTTCATACTTTTCTTGTTTTTCTTGGATTATTCTTATTTTCTTTTTTAGTTTTTCTGCCATCTCTATCATTTGATTTTTGAAATCTTTTTAAGATCTTCTATGAATTCTTTTCGTGCAGGTGATATTACTCTTTTGGGGTTTCTTTGCGTCAACATCCTACTCTAAGGATGAACCCTGGTCATCTCTCTTCCCATAATATGTCTCTATAGTTGGGATTCTTTTTCCTTTGCCTATGCATTTTTATTGTGGTAATATCCTAATTATTTGTAGTCGCCTGTAGCCCTGGGGCATGGGAAATGGTGATTCTTGCCCCAGATCTTCAGTTCTTCCCTTTAGCCTGAAACCAAAGTGAAACCTCCTACCTCCTGTAAGTGTCCACTACCAGAGGCTTTCTGTCCCACTGCTTCTGCACTCAGCAGGTAGGCATGTGCTGGTTCCTCCTCGCCCCTGCCCCCCTGTCCCTTCCCCTTCTCCCTCCTGCTCTCTGCAGCACACTTAGGTCTGGCAGTAATGGTCAGGAGAGGTTCCCTCAACCTTCCTGGACTCAAATGTCCAATTCCCATCACTATCTGGGGGTAAAAGTTCTGGTGGCTTGGGGCCATGGCAGCCTCTCAAACCAGCAGACCCCAGGGCTTGCCGCTTGTTAAGAGGCTAGCTGCTTACTGTTAAAATGGAACCTAGCCTTGGAAGTGTTTACTCTTCACAGGGAAAAAACGTCCCCTTGAAATTTTTCTTCTGATCTTCTCAAACTGTCAAGGAGGACCATGGTTATGCATCTGTTCTTATTTATCTTCACCCACATTTTGTTCACCCTAAGGTGCTATTTTAACTCTTTTGTTGGGGAAAATCTTGAGAGCTCGAAATTTTCTGACCTATTCCACCATCTTCCCAGAATTCTCTGAGGGTTTAAAAGGGTTTAAAGAATGTTTTTTTTAAGTGCTAAAAATGTTTTTACAAATGGGATAAGAGTACTTAAGGGGAAAAATTAAAAAGACATGAAAGCTACGGATTAAAGAAATGGAAAGAGAAAATGGCATGAGGCATAAAACCTTGGCCAAGAAACAAACTTCCTGAAAATTGGAATGGACCAAACAGAAGCTAATGATTTCATGAGGCAACAAGAAATATCTTAATATGAATATAAAGTCAAAAGGCCAAAAAAATGGAAGAAAATGTTAAAATATAACAGCAAAAACTGACCCCAAAAACAGTTTAAGGAGAAAAAAATTAAGAACCATTGGATTATCTGAATGCTACGTCCAAAAAAAAAAAAAAAGAGTCAAGACATATTTTTCCAAAAAAACTTAAAAGAAAACTGCCTAGATTTTTTAGAACCAGAGGGCAAAGTAGAAATAGAAAGAATCTACTGGTCAACTCCTAAAAGAAACCCCAAAACAAAATCTCCAAGGAATAAAATCCTGAGATTCTAGGTCAAAGAAAAAATATTACAAGCAGCCAGAAAGAATTCAAGTACAAAGGAGCCATAGTTAGGCTCAGACATGATTTAGCAGCCACCAATATAAAGCAGCAGAAAACTCAGAATATAATAATCCTGAAGACAAAAAATACAGATTTAATGCCAAAAATAACTTACCCAGCAAAACTGAGTATAATATTACAGATTAAAAAAATGGACCTATAATGAAACCGAGGGCTCCTGAGCACTCCTGAGGTAAAGACCAGAGTCACAGACAAACTTTGAAGCTCAAGCACAAAAGAGAAACACAAAAAGGTAAACATGAAGGAACAATGAAAAAGGACTAAACTAAATTGCTTCAACTCAATTCAATTCAAATACAGGGAGATGATACTCCTGTCTCTTCTGAACCCTATCATCAGAGTTCATAGAGGAAATTCAGTTAGGCAAGGCTTAGAATGAGTTCTATTATTTCTTGATAATCTTAAGAAAATAATGGAAAGAAAGAGGAAGATTAACATTATAGAGGCTAAGGGAAAGGAAGGTTACCTGAAAATCATCTCACATAATCAGGGTACGCAAGTAGCTATCTAAACAAACCAGGGGGAGGACGTGAGGAGGCAGCTGATACCCGAAAACTTCATTCTCATCTGAACTGGTCAAAAGAAGAAAGAATACACATACATATAGCTGGGTACAGTAATATATTTCACTCGACAGGAAAATGGGAGGGAAATGAGAGGTCTGAGGGGGAAATTAAAAGAAAGACAGATTAACAGAGGGATTAGTCCTAAGCAAAATAAACTATAAAAATATTTATAGTCCTTTTTGAGATGACAAAGGATGAGGAACTGAGGGAATATCCATAAATTGAGAAGGACTGAACAAGATTTTATAAGATATCTTCTAGGGCTGTATCCCAAAGAAATCATGCAAATGGGAAAAGGACTCACATGCACAAAAATATTTATAGCAGCTCTTTTTGTGGTGGCCAAGAACTGGACATTGAGGCGATGCTCATTGACTGGGGAATGGCTGAACAAGTTGTAGTATATGAATGTAATTGAATATAATAGAATACTACTGAGGAGCAGGTGGACTTCAGAAAAACCTGGAAAAGACTTATATGCTGAATGAGGTGAGCAGAACCAAGAGAACACACTTTATAACCACACTGTATGATGACTAACTTTGATAGACTTAGCTCTTCTCAGCAATATAAGTTTCTAAGAGAATTCCAAAAGGTTCATGATGGAAAATGCCATCCACACCCAGAGAAAGAATTAGAGTCTAAATGGAGATCGAAGCATACTATTTGCTTTCTCTCTTTTTTATTTCATTTCTTCTTTCTTGTGGGATTCATTCCATTGGTTATAATTCTTCTTTACAAGATTACTAATATGAAAATATGTTTAAGATTAATACATATGTAGAGTCTGTATCAGACTGCATGCCATCATGAGGAAAGGGAAAAATTTAACACTCAATAGGTTTGTGGAACTGAATGTTGTAAACTAAAAATAAATTCAAAAAAATTTTAAAGATTTTATGGTATATAAATGTGACAGAATACTACTGAGCTGATCTCTTATCAGTATAATGACCAACCAGAATTCCAGAAGACAATCTTACCTACCTCCTGATAGAGAGGGGAAAGACTCAAAACACAGAATGAAGCAATTTTTTTTTTTTGGACAAGGCCAAAGCGGTCATTCATTCTGATTGACTATATATGCTTGGAATGAGTTTTGGTTTTCTCATGTTTTCAGTGGAAGAATGGAGGGGTGAAGAACACAGATCTCAGCAGATTAAAAAAAAATTTTTTTAAAAGGACATGTTGTCTAAATTCATTGCCTCCACTTCCACTCCTCTCATTCTTATCTAAACTTCCCAAATCTGAATTACAACCTCCAGATGATCATCTCTGTCCTGCTTTCTAATTGTCAGGGCATCCCAGAGCCCCCTCATTTTTTCTCTTTCCACTAGGCAGTCAGGTAGCACAATGAATAGAGCCAAGGAGACAACACCAGAAATGGAGTCAAATCTAGTCTCAGACACTTAATATAATCCTGCTTTCACAACACACTCTACCTCTTGTTTTCCTATCTTAGCATTGTCTTTCTCCCAGGTCAGAATATACTCTCCCTACTTCTCTGTCCTTTGCAATCCCCTGGTTTCCTTCAAGATTCAGTTCACTTGCCACCTTTTGCATGAGGCCTTTTCCTGGTTTCTCCAGATGCTAATGCTTTCCTTCCCTTCTCCCTATCCAAAGTTATGTAATAACTGTTTTACATATAATCACATACATATGTGTAAGTTGTGTCTCCTCCATTAGAATATAAATTTCTTATGTGAAAGGAGTTTCAGTACTGGCCATGAATTTCCAGAGCCTAGTACAATGTTTGACATATAGCAGACACTAAACAAATGCTTGAGGAATGATGTTTGATGGGGTCTTTCCTCCATTTCAGTAACTACAATTTCTCTTGGGTGAAATGTAAAACAGGAATTTGAGGCTGGAGAGATGAGAAAACATAAAAAGGCGCTGAATATGATCAAGAAACAGCACACGTTATGTACACATAAGATCTCATCTCCTAATTAATAAATGGTCAATGGATAGAAAAAGGCAATTTTTCAAAAGAAGAAATCCAAGTTATCAACAGCATTTTTTAAAATGCTCCAAATTACTAATAACTAGAAAATTTAAAATTAAAGCAATTGTGAGGTTCAATTTCATCTCCATTAGGTTGGCAAAATGGACAAAAAAGGAAAATGACAAATGCTGTAAGGTCTGTAGGAAAACAAGCACATGTATGCACTATGGATTGGTCCAGCTTTTTTGGAAAGCAAATTGAAACCATGCCCCAAAAGTTGCTAAAATGTGCATACCATCCAACTCAGTAATACCACTAATAGACCTATATTGCAAAGAGATAAAAGAGGAAAAAAATGCACAAAAATATTTAGAGATGTTCTTTTTGTAGCAGCAAAGGCTGGGTTCCAACAATTAGGGAATTACTAAAATTATGGGCAGGTAGGTGATACAATGGATAAACCTGTAGGCCTGGAGTCAGGCAGCCTCATCTTCCTGAGTTCAAATTTAGTCTCAGACACTCACTAGTTATGTGACCCTGGGCAGGTTACTAAACCCAGTTTCCTCATCTATAAAATGAGAACCCAATGGCAAACCACTCAGTATCTTTGTCAAGAAAACCCCAAATGAGATCATAAAGAGTGGGAGAACACTGAAAAATTACTTAACAACAAAATTATGGCATTATGAATGAGAAACCCAAACAGAAGGCAAATTAAAAATAATTAAAGAAATAATAATTATTTGTGGTTGAATGATGGGAATAGAACTAAAATGATAATACTGAATTTACTTATTCTTTTCCATACTAATCATACTATCAAGAGTTTTTTTGTTTTGTTTTGTTTTGTTTTTAAACAATCTAGGTATAAAGGCTGTTGCTGTAAATAATCTAAAGAAGCATAGTTTACCTGTCAGATTTATGGAGTAGGGAAGACTTTATGACCAAAGAAGAGAGCATTATAAAATGCAAAATGGATAATCTTGATTACATTAAATTGAAAAGTTTCTGTACAAAGTCAACGTAACCAAGATGAAGAGGGAAGTGGGAAACTGGGAAAGAATTTTTACAACCAGTGGTCTCTGATAAAGGCCTCATTTCTAAAATATACAAGGAACTGAGTCAAATCTTTAAGAATACAAGTCATTCCCCAATTTATAAATGGTCAAAGGACATGAACAGGCAGTTTTCAGAGGATGAAATTAAAGATATCTATAAGCATATGGAAAAATGCTCTAAATCACTACTGATTCAAGAAATGCAAATCAAAACAACTTTGAGGTACCACATCTCACCAGTCAGATTGGCTAAGATGACAAACAGGAAAATAACAAATGCTGGAAAGAATGTGGGAAAATTGGAACACTAATGCATTCTTCATGGAGTTGCGAACTGATTCAATCATTCCAGAGAGCAATTTGGAACTATGCCCAAAGGGCAATAAATAATTGCATACCCTTTGACCCAGTAATACCAATTCTGGGGTTGTATCCCAAAGAGATCATAGAAGTGGAAGATCCATATGTACAAAAGTACTTATTGCGGCTCTCTTTGTGGTGGCAAAAAATTGGAAATTAAGGGGATGGATGCCCATCAATTGGGGAATGGCTAAACAAGTTGTGGTATGCGAATGTAATGGAATACTATTGTGCTATAAGAAATGAGGAGCAGATGTACTTCATATTTTTCTGGAGAGACTTACACAAACTGATGCTAAGTGAGAAGAGCAGAACCTGGAGAAATCTGTACACAATCACAGACGCAATGTATGTGTGACGGTCAACTCTGACGAACCGGACTCTTCTCAGCAAAGCAAGGTTATAAGACAACTCTAAAAGACTCAGATGGAAGGAGATATCTACAATCAGAGAAAGATCTAGAAAGAACAGTTTAAACAGAGACTGAAGCAAACTACATGCTCTCTTTCTTTTCCATGTTTGGTTTTGTTTCCTCTTTCCCACTGTTCATTCCATCCATTCCATCCATTCTATACAGTAAGACTAATGTCCAATGTGAAAGTATTTGCAGATTCTATATTTGATTGCAAGCTGCAGGGGGAAGGGAGAGGGAGGGGATAAAATTTGAAACTCAAGGGACTGTGGAACTGAATCTTGTAAACTAAAAGTAAACAAATAAATAATTTTTTTAAAGGCTTTTTTATAGAGCTAGAAAAAAGATAGCAAATCCACCTGAGTAAAAGGTCACAAACAGCCCAACAGGTAAAATGATTGGAAATATAAAAGATTAGAGAGGGAAGAGAGCTACTAAAGAGGTTTGAGAATGGAAACGTGGGAGCTAACAGTAGTTAAAGGTCACCATTAGAGGAATTAAATATGCCAGGAACAGAGACCTAGGAGAGTACAAGGCAATCAACATATGCAACTCAGGGGAAAGGAAGGCTTATAGCAGATTTGAAAAAGGAAAATGGGAAAAGATTCCCAAAGGTCATTTATATGCAGAAATCAACTTCAGGTATTCCCAATAGTTACCCAACTTAGGCCCCAGCATCTGTCTACCCTACACACAAACACACACACACACATACACACATGCGCGTGGGTGCATGGTACATTAAATAACTATATCACACAACTTTTCTCTATGGAGAGCTGTTTTACCTCCACAGAACATTTAATCTTTAGACTTATTCTGTACCCATGAGTAAATTTCACTAGGGCCAGTGGTATCTTTACTTTGCTAACATAACTCCTTGTCACTGACAAATGGACTGAGACCAAAAGTTTCTCATGAAAAAAACCTCGATTAATTTCTAAAAAATTGTATTTATTACCACCACATATACAATTCCATTAATAAAGGTGTCCATTTTCCTAATATACAAAAACTAATACCACATCTAGGAAAGACGTCAAAATAACCTAACATTCCCACTGGGATGCTATTAGAAACGTATTATTTTTTCAGACAATAGAAATCTTAAATTATTTAAAACAAATTATTAGAATCAGATTTTTCTCAGGATGAATTACCTAATACAGCAGTTCACAAAGACCACAGTTGAAGGTACCCTCATTTCAAGATTTTCACAAGGTCAAAACTATTTTCATAATAATACTATTAACATTTTTATAGGGTAAATATTCATAGATATAACCTACCTATATAGATATAACCACAGAGGTGTCCTCAAAATTTTTAAGAGTGTAAAGCGTTCCTAAGACAAAAAAGTTTGAGAATCACTGAACTAGCAAATGCAGTATTTAATATTCGTATAAATAGTGGTTTTATAAAAAACCCCGCTACAGTATATTACTAGAATTGCAAGTATGGAATTTCAAGTGCATAAAGCAACTTAAGCCTACCCCACTAAAAGACTGCACAGCAAACAATCTACATTCAAATAACAAAACAGTTCATATTAAATTAAATCGCGCCAACAGACGACCATCATCATTAGTAAATGTTATAGCAATTCCCTGGTCTACGCTGCTAAGAACCTAGTCTCCATATTAGCATCAGATGAAATGAATCAATGTGAGTACTAAAGGCATAGAAAAGCCAGACAGAACCTGAAACAATAATAACAACTTCCAATAATATGTTGCCTTGTGAGGTTTACAAAGTGCTTTTTACCTGTTATCTCTCTTGATCCTCACAATAACCTTAGGTTATCATAGCAGGTCTTATTATTATTTCCAGTTTACATAAGAGGAAACTGAGACACAGAGGTTAAATGACCTGCCCACAGTCATAAAGCTACTTTCTGAAGCAGAATTCCAACTTGGGTCTTCTTTAGTCCAAGTCCAGTGTTCTATCATAATGTCATAATGTAAAGCCAATCAGCAGTAGATTTCTGAGAGAATGCTACTGTGGGGAGCTTTTAAGATTCGGATTACATAGTATTAGTGAACACTCTGTTTATTCCATTACAAATCTTCATTCAGTACAATGTTCACAGTTTCAACAGTTCACAATATTATATACAATCTCCAGAATAAGGAAAGTCTCTATATTATATCTTATTTCAGAAAAACACAATATTTAGAACAAGGAACAAAAGAATAATCAGCTGGTTTCCCTAAGGGAGAAACCAGCTTAACACTTAAAGATTCAATCAATCTAATCAGAGATCCAATCAC
>JAQQSW010011685.1:0-12697 GCA_028646575.1 Pseudocheirus occidentalis | reverse complement strand
GGGGGCAGGGGTGGCTTTGAAACAAGGTATGCACACGAACACACACCCCATGTATGCATACTGTATGTATGGTACATATCAATCAAGAGGCATTTATTAAACACAGATTTGAATCTTTCTCTGAATTGTATCATCCTTTTCATGACTACTAGCATTAGGATTGATAATAACAGTTCTTAGGAAGAACCCAGTAACTGTGGTCCATGAGAATTATATCATGCCTTGGAGCCTTCACGAAAATGATTTCTTTTGATTCTCACAAAAACCACATGAGATAAAATCTGTGGATATTATTCTTCTCCTTTCATTTGGCAGATGAGAAACCCAAGTCTGATAGTGATTAAGTGACTTGTCCAAGGTCACACAGCTGGTAGGATTCACATTCACTTCTATTTGACTTCAAGTCCAGGACCCAAATCACTATTACCCAAAGTTGAGCAGCCAGTGCCTTTTTCTAAAAATAATTATTAGTACCAGCGAGATACATTTGTTTTTGTTCAGTCATGGCCGACTCTTTGTGACCCCATTTGTCATTTTCTTGGCAGAGATATTAGAGTGGTTTGCCATATCCTTCTCTAGTTAATTTTGCAGATGAGGAAACTGAGGCAAACAAGGTTAAGTGATTTGCCCAGGGTCACACAGCACATGTCTGAGGCCAGATTTGGACTCAGGAAGATGAGGAGGCTTCTTGACTCCAAGGTTCTGGCTTTATTCACTGAGGCAAGATTAGAATCCAGGTCTTCTGACTTTAGGTCCATCGCTTATTACTGATCTAATATGATCATTCTAGGAGATATCTCTCTCTTAACATAATAAATAGGGTAGGGGCCAGGAAGCAGCAAGAAACAGAAGCAAGAGCCCAGACATCATCTGTTTATATATTTATTTTGGGCTTATTGTACCAGGCACTGGACTATGCTCTAGCCAAACAAAGAAAACGGAAGAAAAAAAAATAGTCCTTTCCTGAGGCAGCACTCCTTCTAAGGAAAAGGGTTCTAATCCTGACTCAGACACTTACTGAAAGCATGACCCTGGAGGAGTCATTCATTTTCCTGAGTCTGTTCCCATACATTAATGGGACCCCATCCCCACCTGCCTTCCCCCCAGAAAGGCTGCAAGGGGAGTGCCTTGGCGCACAGCCAAGCCCGGACTATGAGGGGGTCTTGATTGGAGCAGAAAGTTGCCTGGGCTGTGCAGCGCAAAGAGCGCCCTGACTAGTGGTGCCAAACTACTGTCCTCAAGTGAGATTGGAGCCAATTCTTTGGTGTTTAGCACCACGAAAGTCATCTAAATTCCTACCTTATCTCTTCAAAAGGTAGGAGACCGGCTGTTTCTATCAAGTAAGACTTTTGTAAAGCACTTCACATTTATGTGAAAGCATCTCCTGCAGCCCCATCCCACACCTCCATTAGAATATAGGCTCCTCAAGGGCAAGGACTGTCTTGCATTTGTATCCTGGGCACTTAGCACAGTGCTCCGCGGGCCCGGAAGCCCTTCACAAATGCTTTCTGACTTCTCTGTATTCCCAGTACTTCACACAATGCCAGGCATATACACAGTCAGCATTTAATAAATGCTTATCAACTTGACCACAGTCATGGCAGGGGGCTTCTACAGGGCATATCATCCTCACTTGACAGATGATTCAGGGAAGGCTCTTGTCCAGAGTTAAGTAAATGCCAAAATTAGGGTTCAAACCCAGGTCTTCCTGACCCAAGGAACTTCAGAACGGGAAAGCAGCTAGAAAATGTTAACCCTCCTCCACCTCCAAAAATAGGTGAAAAATGGGAAGTAGAAATCAGATTTCCTAAGACTATGGAATCTGTCATTTAAAAGACAAAGTCGAAAGGGATGGGAGAAAAGAAGAATGTTTAAAAAAAAAAGAGGGGGGGAAGGGGAATTTCTGCATTACCTGGGACATGAACTTTAAAATCTATGATCTTATGCCATAGGAGATGCTATTCAGGGATGGCCAACCTGCCCTTCCAAACACTCCAATACACATTCTATTTCTTGCCAGATTCCCCCCTCGTTAAAGTTCTTTCAGCAAAGATTGGGTGACTACTGGTGAGGTATATGGTAGAGTGGATACTTTGGAAGGGGGTGGGCTCTGTGGCTGCTGATTCGGCTCCAGTGATTTTATGATTTTGAGATGAAATGTCAGAATTCACTTTTGAGAAGCAGTCACTACTGGAGGGCTTTAAAGGAAGCCAACATTTGATTTCATGTAAGTGTAATGTGCAATAATAGTTACGGTAGGAATGAAATGGAATTGAAACCTTAGTACTGAGTTAGGGTGGAAAAAACCCAACTGAAAAACTCCAGCAGGCAAGTGTCTGCCTGAGGGGTTAAAAGGGGCGGGGAAGAGAGAGAGACAGAGAAAGAGAGACACAGAGAAACAGAGAGACAGACAGAGAAAGGGAGAGGGGGAGAGAGACAGAGACAGAGGGGGGGGGAGACAGAGAGAGAAGAGGGAGAGAGAGACAGAGAGACCAAGAGAGACAGAGGCAGAGAAAGAGACAGAGAGAGAGAGAGAGAGAGAGAGAGAGAGGGAGAGAGAGAGAGAGAGGGAGAGACACAGAGACAGAGACCAAGAGAGACAGACAGAGACAGAGACAGAGGAGGGAGAGAGACAGAGGCAGAGAAAGAGACAGAGAGACAGAGAGAAAGAAAAAAGAAAACAAGAAAGAAAGAAAGGAAGGAAGAAAGAAAGAGAGAAGGGGAGAAGAAAGAGAGGGGAGAGGGAGGAGGGAGATGAGGGAGAGAGAGAGATCACACCTTTTGGATCTTGCATCAATTAGTGTTTCAGAAAGGAAGTGATGACAGAAGTAGCGGTAAGCGGTAAGAACCGAGGAGCTAAGAATACAGCCCAGGGTGTTTAAACAACCCACAAGAAGATCAGACACAGAAAAAAGGAAGATGAAAACATTGGGCACCAGCCAAGAAGACTCTGCTAAGGGAGGGGTGTTGCAGGAGAGTAAGTATTTTTTCTGCATGAATATCAGAAAGCCTTCAGAATGAGAGTTGTCCTCTACTCCACCCCACGCCCCCCTTTTAACCCCTCTTAACATCTTGTTAAGCATGTTATGGGATGTGAAAAGTCAAGTCCTGATTTTTAGTATTTTATTTTATTTATTATTATAAAATTACTTATTTTTATGGGGTTTTTTTGGCCTGAACTGTTTGGATAGAAAAGGCGGGGAGGGGAGGGGGAACAACTCCCAGGATGGAAATTCCCTTCACTCATTCAGACCTGGCAGGTCTGTCACTCATTCTCTTAGTGAGTCCCTGGCTGTGTGGTCTTGGGTAAGTCTCAGAGATGTTAACCTCCCTGACCCTCGGTTTCTTTATCTGGAGATAATCATCTTCTCACCTCACTTCCCCTGTCGTGAGAATCAGATGAGATAAAATCCATGAAACTGCAAATTACGCAGTGTTGTGCAACTCTTAGGTATCAGGGACAGGATTCAGACTTAGTCTCTCTGGCCTTCAAGCTCAACATACTGTCTTCTTATGGTTTTGATGATGACCATAATTATTAAGTAAGGTGGCACAGTGGATAGAGTGGGAGGGAGACAGGAAAACCTGAATTCAAATCCAGTATTAGACACGTACTAGCTGTGTGACCCTGGGCAAGTCACTTAACTGTTTGCCTCAGTTTCCTCATCTGTAAAATGAGCTGGAAAAGGAAATGTCATACCCCTCCTGTATGTCTGCAAGAAGACCCCAAATGGGGTTACAAAGAGTTGGAAATGGCTGAACAACAATTCAAATTTATTGTGTAGACTGAATTAAAATTTTGGAAGGTATAATAAATGTTTCATTAATTAGTCCAAAAACATAGGAGGGAAAAAAAACTCCACAATTAATTTTTTAAAACAACAAGATTAAAATCATTCCTATAACATGCTGAACATGGTGGCCCTTTCCTTTGGTCAATCCTGAGTCTGTCTGCTGATGAATGAGAGAGGGAAAGAGTGAAACCAACATAGTTGAAACAATCTCCACTCCAGTCTTTGATTTGAATGTTTCCCATGATCAAGAACTAATGAAAACAAGAGCACTGTGGACAAGATCCCTTGCTTCCCGAGCTAATCTATCGGGAGGCATTCAAGATGTTGGATGTCCAAGAGTCTTCCGTGATTCTACATTGCCTGTAGCATAGGGTGTCAACAGATCATCTTGTTACAGACCCATTCTCAAAGTAAGGGTTTTCATATCTGAGGGAAATGTTCTATTTCAACATGAGATTAGTAAAAAGCAGTTTTTTTTTTCTCAGAGTTAGAGTACTGAGAATTTGTGTTTGTGTGTAATACCTTCACTTGGAGTCTGGGTCCTCAGTAATTTGCTCCAGGCACTCCATTTTCCTTTGACAGAATGTAGCTTGGAGGAAATCTGAAACTCATACTCTGTAAATGGTTTCAGGTTGTACAGATCATATCTTCCTCCAGAATTAGTGACATGAACCTTGAAATACAAGACAAACAAAACGTTCACAGGACAATAATGAATGTTAAGTAAAGTCAGCCCAGTGGGCTTTGAAGCTACCTCCTATTTCTGATTCTATGAGAAGAAATTACATCATCAATCTGGATTTCTGACCACTTTGCAGATGAGCATTTATTAAGTTCCTACTGCATACGAGGCACTGGATTAGGTGCCAGGGATATGAGTACAAAGAATGGAACAATCTTTACTTGAGAAGCTTTACATAATGTGCAGAGAACTCTATCAAACCCTGGAGGATGAACAGAGTTTAGACAACTGTGCCTGCCCACCCTGAGGTTAAGACCTTGGCAAGGGATATGACAACACGTATAACTATTACTATAACATAATACATGATTGGTACATCGGTAGAGTTATGTGGAATACACCAGAAGGGTGGGACTGGTCTAAGTCAGTGCAGTAGACAGAGTTCCAGATCTGAATTCAAACACAGCCTCAGACACTTACCAGTGACCCTGGATGAGCCACTTAACTGCTCTCTTCCTCAGTTTCTCCCTCTGTGAAATGGGGATAATAAGAGCCCCTGCCTCTCAGGGCTGTGGTAAGAATCAATGAAAATAATAATTTCAAGGTGCTCTGCAAACCTTAAGACATTATATGAATGCTAGTTATCACTGTCACCACTAAGGGGGCTGGGGAAGATTCTCCCAGAGGAGGGGGTATGTTTGTAAGAGACCTTCCAGGCACAGAGAATCATGAAAATAAAGCTATTGATTCAGAGAAAAAAGGTCTTGTCCATGATTGGAATGCAGGCCAGTGGTTTGGTGTGATTCAAGTGGGGTAGGTCTGAAGAGGAGTATTATGAGAAAAGTGGAAACAAAGCCAGCTTGGAGCGGCTACTGCTGAGTCTTTCTCCTCACCTCCAATCCCATTTCAGACCCTCCTAACCCTCTCTTGCCTTTTTTTTCTGCGTCAGCATCTTCAATGCATCCTTTCCCTCTTCCATGATCAGACTTCGACCCATGACACATCCTGACCCTTCACTGTCTCAGAAAGATAGTCAAAGAAAGCTTTCAAAAGATCCAGCTTCAAATTCCAATGCTTTCCCTTAGCTGGTTGGGTGCCCTTCAGCAGGTCACAACTCATCTTGAGAGTTCCCTGCTACATCATGGGATTGTAAGAGGGGTGTGGAAGGAAGGCATTCTAGACACAGGGGACAAGCCAGCGCCAAGGTGCAGAAAGCCACAGGTGAGGAAAGGAAGAAGGTCTGGTTAGTGAGACGACAGAGGTAGTATGTTATAACGGTCCAAGCGAAGGTGGAATCCAGATTGGACAGTGCTTTCACTGTCTAACAATGGAGTCCGTATTTGACCCTAAGGAACCACAGCAGTTTGTTGAGCAGGGCAGTGACATGACCAAAGGTATGTTTAAGAAAATCACATGTCTCTATGCCACCTGAGAGAACATAAGTGTTTTAAGGACAAGGATTGTCTCGTCCTTTGTCAACATGCCAACAGATGGTGCTTGGGAATGTAGTAGGTACTTAATAAGAGCCAGATAAATTTAATTGAATTGCCAGTTCTCTTTGCTTAAAGACAAAGCTGAGCTGAAACCACAAATTTCGAGCATTAAGTCATAAATTCCTACTATGGTCAGGCCCTGGGCTAAATGCCTTACAAATATTATATCCTTTGATATTGGAGTGGAGTCTGGAATTAGAACGACCCAAGTTCAAATCCTACCTCTGACCCTTCCTAGCTGGGAGAGTCCCTTAAGCTTCTGGGCCTCAGGTTCTTCACCTGTGAAAAGGAGAAAATAGAAACATCTCCTTTCCAAGGGTTGTTATAAGGGTAAAATGAGAACAAATTTTCAAAGTGCTTTGCAAACCTTTAAAGAACTACATAAATATTATTATTATTATAGGTGAATGATTATTTTGGTCATTAGGGTTACAAAAACAAAAAGAACAATTAATATCATTGATCGAAGTCTGTGACATTTGCTGAGACAGAACCACACAGGACTTTCAGGAATGACTCAAAAGAACACCATTCAGGTCATCTCAGGGCCCCTAATTTCAGATACAGAGAGATAAGTAGCAAAGCCAGGGAGTCATATTGAAAATATCTGATAACCCCTTTCCCACCACAAATATCGCAGGCCCCTATCCCAGCCCTTTCTCACCGTTTCCCAGGCGCCCCCACGGACTGGCCGGAATTGGAGGCGATTCAGCACCACGGGCCCTTGGTCCTGCCACTGCAAGGTACAGAAGTTGGCCGACAAATTGGGAAAATCAGCTGTGATGTTGCTCGGAGGAAGAGGCTTCACTAGTAACACAAACAGAAAAGGGAATTAGCCGGCAGCTCTCAGGATCACCACCGGGGTCTTCAAGGCATAAATAACACCATGGAACTTGTCTCCCACAAGCATAATTAACTTCATTTGATGAAGTCCCATTTGTGGTAAGAGAGATGATGTGAGTTGCTGGATGGATTCCCTCCATGACCCACTCCTGACTTCTACCAATTAGATGATGACGACCATCATCCCTAGTGAAGATTTCATTTAATTAATGAGTTTCAGTGTTTTAGCAGATAAAGAACTTGGATTCTCAAAGGCCTGGGTTCAAGTCTTCTCTCAGACACAAAATGGAGGTCTGAAGCTAGTTAAATCATTGAAATTCTGTCTAGATTCTCTAAGACTCTTATTTTTTTTAAAGGCTATTCATCACAGGTAGAGGGATTTCCACACTGGAAGTACCCTATACTGGCAATATCATTGGTTTGGACTTTAAAAAAATTTATTTACAGGCATTTATTCAATGAAATACAGATCATGTAGGGGAAATGACTTGCCAGGCTGGAAAGAAAACAGAGGATACTAAAAAGGAGGAGAAAGGAAAGGAAGGAAGCAAACAAGGAAGGAATGAAGAAGGAAAGGAGGAAAGAGAAAGAAAGAGAGAGAGAAAGAAAGAGAAAGAAGGAAAGAAAGAAAGGAAGGAAAGAAGGAAGAAAGAAAGAGAAGATGGTGCCATAGAACAATGAACACAGGACCTTGGGTGGGGGAAGGGCTAGACATAGAAAGAAGAGGAGGAGAAAGAGGGAAGTTTAGAGGTGGCGGGGAATGTAGATAGGCAGGAAGGTGGTTACCAAGGAATATGAGCATTCAAAAATAGAACGATTTCCTGAAATCCAATTTATTCTACACATGTTCTCAGGTGCTAAATGCAACAACCACCTCTCATACCTTAAGATCCAGGCATTTTTATCAATCTAATCCAACAAACACTAAGCAGAACGTAAAGTCCTTAAGGGCACAGACTATTTCTAGTTCTGTCTTCGTAGTACTAAGTCTTGGTACAAAGTGGATGCTGAATAAAAGCTTCTTGAATTGAATTGATAACATCTCTTAGGGTGCTAGTCACTGGTGAAAACAAAACCAGACCTGCCCTCAGGAAGCTGACATGCTACTAGGGGGAGACAACACAAAGTTAAGTATACACGTGTTCATTTGAAGGGGAGAGTATTAGGGATTTAGGGGAGGGGTCAATGAGGCTTCCCATGAGCATTTTGCTCACAAGGCGAGTGTTACACAAAGTCTGGGGTTCCAAGAGATGCATCAGGAAGCCTTCCAGGTCCAAGGGAGATAGCCCAGAAAAAGCAATCCATCAAAAAGCAGTTGTTACTCGATTGAGCTCCTACTGTGTGCAAGGAACAGTGCTGGTGCAAAGGTAGATGAAATGGTACAAAGCCAGCCTCACCCCTCGAGAAGTCCTCCTCCCCCCCCCCTTGGGGCACTTATCCGGGAAGCACAGGGAAAACAGCTGAGAACTCCCAGTAGCAAGTGCGGAGCATCAGGTGAGCCACAAAGATGGTGACAAAGAACACCCACCTATGTCCACAAAGGAGAACACCAACGGGAGGGAAGAAGAATTCCCCAGGCTGTTCAAAGCAATGACTTTGGCCGTGTAATTGGCTTCAGGAGAAGCCGAACTTAGGCTTAGCCCAAGATCCAAATCGTCATGATTCGGAGCACACTGCTTCTCCAAATTGAAATTGTTTGGCCCCGTCAACCTATAAAGAAGAGACACGTTAGCGCCATAAGACATAGGACCCCAAGATAGGAGTTGGGAAAACTGGCTTCTGATCTTTTCTCACATACTTCCTAGCTGGGAGAGCCTGTGTGACTCAGTTTCCTCATTTGTAAACTAAGGGGGATGGGCTAGGTGATCTCTGAATTCCCTTCCAGTTTTACTACCACCACCACCACAATGAATACCACTGCTAACACCACCATATTGCTACCACTACCACCACTACTAACACCACAGTTATCATTCCTACCACTCCTACTTCTACTACTGCCACTACAATTTATATTTCCGTGGCACTTAAAGATCACAGGATCCTGGAGGTCTAGAGCTGGAAAGACTTCAGGGACAATCTAGTCTAATCCCCACATTCTACAAATGGGGAAAACAAGGCCCTGGAGTTGGACTCATCATGACAGGCTAGAGCTGAAAGGGCTCTCAAAGGCCACGTCTTCATTTTACAGATGAGGAAACTGAGGCAAACAGAGGTTAAGTGACGCGTCCTACAGGTAGGCAGTGTCGGAGACAGGATTTAGATTTGTGTCTTCCTGGATGGAAGTCCAGAACTTTAAGTTTTCAAGTCACTTTCCTTAAAATAAACCAGCGAAGTATTGTCTGTTTTACTACCCCACTTTACAGAGGAGAAAACTGAGATACAGAGAGCTTAAGGGGATAACAAGATAATTTGGGATCAAAAAGAACCTTTGAGATCATGCAATTCAACCCCCTCATTTTACAGATGAAGGAACAGAGGCTCAGATAGTTGAAATGATTTGTCTGGAGGCAGTTAAATGAAGTCAGGTAGATCTGAGTTCAAATCCTGCTTCAGAGAACTTACTAGCTATGGGACCCTGGGCAAGTCACTTCACCTCTGCCTCAGTTTACCTATGTGTGAAAATTGGAATAATAAAAGCATCTGCCTTAAGTCTATATCCCAAAGATATACAAAAAAGGACCTATTTGTACAAAAATATTTACAACAGTTATTTTTGTGGTGGCTAAGATTTGTAAATTAAGGAGATGTCCATCCATTGGGGAATAGCTAAACAAACTGAGGTATGTGATTGTAATGGAGTATTATTTATTGTGCTGTAAGAAATGACAAATAGGATGATTTAAGAAAAACCTGTAAAGACCTACATGAACTGATGCAAAGTGAAGTGAGCAGAACCAGGACAACACTGGACACAGTAACAGCAACATTGTAACAATGATCAGCTGTGAAGGACTTAGCACATTCTCAGCAATACAATGATCCAAGACAATTCCAAAGGACTAATGATGAAAAATGCTATTCACCTCCAGAGAAAGAACTGATACTGACTAAATACATACTGAAGCTTGGTATTTTTAACTCTCTCTTTTTTTCTTTTATTTGAGTGTTCTTGTACAAAATGACTAATATGGAAATGCTTTATATAATTACAGATGAATAACCTATATCTGATTAACCTCTAAAAGAGGAGGGAGGGGAAGGAGGGGGGAAGGGCAGAATTTGGAACTCAAAACTTTAAATAGAAGTGTTAAAAAAAAAAACCCAGCATCTACTCCCAAGTTGTAAGGATCAAACAAATTAGGTATTTGTAAAGGACTTTGAAATCCTTAAGAAAGCAAAACATAAATGCTAGGGATGACTATTGTTACTGCTGCCACTATGGTAGCCAAGGTCCAAAAAATCCTCCTTAAACTGGAAGAGAAATCGACAGCCTGGCCTGGACAAGGATATTCTAGCGTTCCCTAGGAACAGCCCCATCCACTCAGTGATGAGAGAATCAGTCTAAGGGACCCCTGGTAGGGGCTTCATCACTCACTGCAGGGTGTGCACAGTGTACAGGAGGGTGTCTCTTCCTTTGTTCCAGGTGCAGACCACATTCCCGTGTTCTCCAAGCTGGCTGCAGGAGAGGTTTCGGGGCTGCTCTGGAGTGACTTTACAAAAAAAGAAGGCAAAGAAAAAAAATGTAGCGTTAGTAAGTATAATGTCTTACTGAAACAACGGCATATATAGATTAATAATATTTATATGGAACTTACTATACAGCGCCAGGCACTGCTAAGAACTTTCTAATTATCATCTCATTTTAGCCTTCCAAATCCCTTGTTAACATTATTTAGTTAATGTTCAACAACATACAATTATTAAGCGCCTAAAAGCTGTCTGCATGACATCCTTGATGTTAAGTGAGGGAGCTGTCCTTAGGTAGATGAAGACTGTTTTGTGACCTGTAGTCAGAGGACCACGAATCTTGGTGGAAAGGTCCGGGGGTCACCCGGTCCCACGTGCTTATTTTACAGATAAGATACCCCTCAACCCAAGCTTGGCTGGAGGCAGGGATTCCCAGAGAAGGAAACAATGATGGGGGAGCATTCTAGACTAAGGCTCAGCCTAGGCAAACGTGAGAAGTGGACTGTTTCACATGAAGGTGGTGAGATGAACAAGAAACTCTCCTTCTATGTCTCTCATCTCCCAGGACAGCCAAGGTCCCCTCATGCCCCCTTACTTCTCCATCTGGTACTAGAGGCACAAACGTGTGAAAATTACTTTGTTACTTAGTCCCTACCCTGACACTAAGAAAACTGGGAAAGCAGCCAGGTCCTTTGTAACCCTTTGTAACAGGTGCTTCCTTCCTCATGGTGGCCATAGGTTTGACAGGCACGAGCCACAGCCCAGCTACAGATCTACTCTTCAAAGCCCCGAGCTGTGGGTGCCAGCTGTGAGAATGCCTTTCCCCCTCCAGCAGCGGGGGAACAATGACCATCAGCTCACAGGAGATTTATAGGAGCTTGAGCTTAGGCCTGGAAGGGACCTTTGAAGTCATCTAGGGTGACAACCCCACCCACCCACCCATTCTAAAGACTGAGGTCTGGGAGAGTGGGATAACTTGCCCACAGTCCCCCAGCCTTGATTTGGGGGGCTCCTGCCCTCCTGCCCCAGGTACAGCATTCTATCTCCAAGAAGTGGCTTCCTAGACTCAGTCATCTCATGGATAGCCTTATTACTCTACTCAATACCTACTTAACTTTGGGTCTGTGAATGTTTTTTATATTTCAGTATGAGTGACATTTGTAACCCTCTGTATTTTCTCTCACACACATTGAGAAACCACTTTCTGAGAAAGGAGCCATAGGTTTCACCAGATAACCAGAGGGGTCTGTGGCTTAAAAGAAGGGAAAGAAGCCCTGGTCCACCGGGCAGATAGAGTCCACGTGTAGGGCACTGGCCAGAGGGCAGTCAGGCTGGTAGGAAGGTCCTTAATGCAAATAGAGACAGCAGGTTTGAGTAAATGAGGCACCAGACAAGAAATTACCCTGAAAAGCTTCTCAGGTCTAACACCTCTTCTGTGGGTTAATTAGAGTCCCTTAAAGGACTTTGCGTTTCCCCTCAGGGGAGATAAGGCCAACTGGCCATAAGCCTCCACTGAGCCCAGAAAGAGCAAGGGTCACTTGGTTATTACAATGTGAACAGAGGAACAACCCAGTCATAGGACGGAGGGGAGAAGAGACTTGCAGATGGCTGCCCCCGAGAGCTCTGCCTGTGTCGAGGTTACTCAGACTTGTGGTAAGAACACTCAGAACCTCCAGTGGCCTGGAACACCCACGGAACACTTGCTTTACTGATGACGTCACGGCCCAGAGTCATTGAGAAAGAAGAGCTTTCATGCTCCCCACCAAGGGACAGGGTTGGCATTACTGCATCTAGAGAAGTTAAGTTCCCTGGAATCAAACCTTTACTGGGTGCTCCTACACAGCAGGCACCAGTGTTAAGACCTGGAGATACAGCCCTGTCCTCAAGGAGCTCACAGTGGGGGGGTGGGGGGGGAAGGGGGAGGAGAGAGGAGAGAAACCTTGTAAAAACAAAACCTACAAACAAGCCATAGACAGGGTGATCTGGAAATACTTAACAGGAAAAGCTCTAGAATTAAGAGGGGTGGGGAAAGGCTTCCTGTAGAAGATGGGATTTGAGACTTAAAGGAAACCAGGAGTTAGTACCGAGAAGGAAGGGTGTCCCAGGCCTGGGGGGATGCAGACAGAGAGAATGCCCAGAGCTGAGAGACAGAGGCCTTGTTAGTGAAACAGCCAGGAGGCCGGGTCCTCGGATCAGAGTATGCAGTAGGGAGTAGCATGTAAGAAGGTTAGAAAGGAAGGGGGAAAGGGGGGAAG
>JAQQSW010011684.1:0-12698 GCA_028646575.1 Pseudocheirus occidentalis | reverse complement strand
TGGGAAATAATACATACAGGGACAGGGGCAGGGAGGAGCTCCCTGCCCTGCTAGAAAGCTAGAGAGGTGTTGGAGGAGGGCATAAAAGGGAACAGATTGTGGGAGGGGTCTTACAGTGGGATCAATGTTCTGGGCTGGGGGGTAGGGACAAAAAGGGGAGAAAATTTGTAACTCAAAACCTTGTGGAAATGAATGATGTGACCAAGAAAATAAATTAAAATTAAAAAAAAATAAAGTAAGGGAGTCTGACTAGATAATCTCTAACATCTCTTTCAATTC
Source organism: Pseudocheirus occidentalis (assembly GCA_028646575.1). Taxonomy (NCBI): domain Eukaryota; kingdom Metazoa; phylum Chordata; class Mammalia; order Diprotodontia; family Pseudocheiridae; genus Pseudocheirus; species Pseudocheirus occidentalis. The sequence goes on along the minus strand of JAQQSW010011684.1, from coordinate 12,419 downwards.
CAAAATCCTCTGGTTCTATAATATTTTTAACCAATTAATCACACAATAATGGCTCTTCAGGTTGGTAATTCACTTTATCTTTAACAAAGTAAGGTAGCTTTCTCCTGTACCATGCTCAGCTAGAAAGAAAAAGTAGAGGGTATATTTGTATATTTGCTACATGGAGATTCAATGAAGATAGTGGGTGTCAAGAATGGATTTGAAGGAAATAGTTGGTTTTACTTTCATGAAATGTATTCATGTTGCTACATAAAAACGGTGAAATAGTGTACCTGGAAAAGGATCAATCAGATAAGATGGTTTGGAACAATGAAAGAAGGTGAAATCTGAGAAGCTCCTTGTGGTGGACTTGGGAAAAGATTTAATGTTAAAATATAAAAAATCAGAATTATATGAGGAAGAGGAAAGGAAGCCAGTCAATTTATGATCAGCGTTAAAACCTTAAAAAAAAAAAGTAGTGCAGGGGTAAGAAAATAATATGAAAACAAGATAGAAAATCAGGGATATGACCAATATGTTTGGCAGAAATAGGGAAGCAGGTGCTAAAAATAAATTAAATTAATTTTTTAAGATATCCCCTTCTAGCAGATACTCTATCAATTTTCTAACTAATCAGGATTGGTTCTAGGAGTTTTCCTATCTTTACCAGACCATGAGAAATACTGATGAGGAAAAAGAGACATTTCATAGATCCAGACAAATCTATTCCAGCAGCATGAACATCTGACATATTTCCCATTGTGGGGGATTTAAATGCCACATACTGACAGAGATACTGACATGCAATAATCAGGCCTTGTGGAGGCGATCAGCTGAAAAGCAAAATCCATCATCAATCAAACAACTAACTAACCAGCAAGTATTTATTGAGCCTCTAATCTCCTCCCTCCCACCCATCCTTCACACCTCTGCAAAATCAACCTTCCTTATGCACAGATCCAATCATGCCACTCCAACCTTAAACTCCTTCAATAACTAGCTCAAGGCTAACTAACATCCTCAGTCTAGTCAAATAGCTAAGGTCCTTTATAACCTGGCAGTTTACTATTTTTCAGACAGCTGGTGGTACAGTTGATAGACAGTAGGCCTAGAATCAGGAAAACCCGAGGTCAAATTTGGCTACAAATATTTACTAGCTGTGTGATTCTGGATAAGTCACTTCACCTCATTCTGCCTCAGTTTCCTCATCTGTTAAATGGGAATAATAACAGCACTTGCCCCCAGGATTTTTGTGAGGATAAAATGAGTTAATGTTTATAAAGTGCATCACAAACTTTAAAATTCTATACAAATGCTAGCTATTATTTCTATCACTATTTTCAATTTAATTCAAATAAACATGTATTTACTGGCAGCCCAGTATAAGGTAAAGTATACAGCAAACTTGGAGTCAGAAAACTTTGGTTCAAAGTTCAGCTCTGGCAGGAAGGCAAGAAGGCAGGAAGGCAGGAAGGAAGGAAGGAAGCAAGGAAGGAAGCAAGGAAGGAAGGAAAGAAGGAAGCAAGGAAGGAAGGAAGGAAGTCCTCAATTTTTCAGTGAAGTATGAGGTTAGGTCCTTAACTGAGAAAGGTTGGGGCAGAAATGACACAAAAGGCATGAAGAAGATGAAAATCCTGGAATATCTGCTATTCTGAGTGAAATAGTAAGTTGTTTAGTCAGTTTTCAGTCTTGTCCGGCTCTTTGTGACCCCTTTTTGAGGGTTTTCTTGGCAAAGATCCTGGAGTGGTTTGCCATTTCCTCCTCCAGTTCATTTTCTAGATGAAGAAACCGAGACAAACAGGGTTAAGTGACTTGCCCAGAGTCACACAGCTAGTAAGTATCCGGGGTCAGGTTTGAACTCAGGTTTTCCTGACTTCAGGGCTGGCAGTTTATCCACTGTGCTGCTACCTCGTTGTGCCAAGTAAATTGATTAGAGAAGTATTAAAAAATTGCCTCGCTGCACCAGGGCACAGTTGAGATTGTTATGTAACACTGATTTTCAGTGGGCCTAATCAGTTTCATGACACCGTCCATTCTGTTCAGCAGACCATGTGGCAAAGGCCACAGTGAGTGGATTGTGCAAGTCATCCAAGGTTGGGGTTTAGCAATGCATGATACACTGACACCTACTGGCTGTGCAACCTTGGGAGGATCACAACCTCTCATCATGCCAGGCTATTTTCTAAGGCTCAAAGCTATAGAGCAGATCTGCAATGGTAGAGGGAGTCCCTTTACTGAGTGTTTCCTATACCAATGAGACCGCTGGTCCATATTTTAAAAAACCCTTCTGTACATGGTAGGCATCTATAAAATGTTTATTGGATTAGAATCAGAAAGTAATGCCATGAAGGCAAGATCAGCTGTCCAAAGTGGAACGTGTAGAGAGAGAGGAAAAGAAAGTCTGGTGTTAGAAGGCAGAATAAAGAAGAGCCAGCAAAGGAGAGGAGACACAGTAAGGGAGGCAAAGGAAAAACCATGAAGATCCAGGATTATGGAATCCAAGTGGGAATTTTTTTCTTCACTAGATTGATGCTCCACAATTTTGAATGATATTAAGAAGTGGAGAAGGAGGAGGAATGAGAAAAGACTATTCAACTTGGAAAGAGGAATGTCAGTAGAGACTTTTGAGAGTGTAGCTCAAATGGCAGGGAATTGAAGCCTAAAGGTGGGCAGGGGCCCCATGTTTTGTTTCTTCTTTATCCTTCACAGTGTCCAAAACAACCATGGATCTGGCCTATGGAATGAATGTTGTCAGAACAACTACCATGGTGCTTGCTTACCAGCCCCAAGAGGAAGCTTATGGACTGGTCCAATGTTTCCTCTAAGACAATGAGAGTGATTATGCCTCAGGTGACTTCCAGGAAAATGCCTTGGGCCCAATGGTGCTGGACGACACACCGACTTCAAAGAGGCCAAAGCTCAGAACAGGACAATGCCAGCATTCTTATCTTATATTTATGGGTGCCCTTTGTGTATAAGGCATTTTGCTGTTCCCTGTACAGAACACACAAACACATTAAATCTGCTTCAAAGGAATACCTGTGGGAGTTGATGGCAGAGGGGTCCCAAGAGTGGAGGAACAGAGATGAAAAATACCAATACATATAAGGTTCATGCCTACAGTACCAATTTTTCTCCCCAATTTGCAATTTCTTTTCCATTTCCCTCAAACCTCATAGAGCCCTTTTGTTTTCTATCTTCTTAATGCACTTCCAATGTAATATGGTATTCAAAATAGCTCATTTTTACATAGCACTTCAACATTTAGAAAGTGATTTGCATACATCATCCAATCTGATCACCATAATAACCCTTTGAGGTAGGTGCTGTTATTATCCCCAGTTTAGAGATTGAGAAACTGAGGCTGTGCACAGTTTAGTTGACTCTCTCAAAAGCACACATCTAGTGTTTAAGGCAAAATTCAAATCTAGTTATTTCTGGCTCCAGGTTCATCCCTCTATCTATTAAAACAAGCTATGTTTATGCCTTATCTGCTCCTAGATTATAACTTCAATGAAGGAAGTTCTAGGCCTCCTTTAAATTTTGTATCTCGCCCAATCCCTGCCACTGTGCTCTGTAGGGGATGTCCTTGAGTTTAATCAGTTGCACAATAACAAAATGAAACTGAACCCTCCTTGTCTAATTCAAGTAACTAAACTTGGCCCTGAAAAAGTTGAGCAATGATGCAGTATTTCATAAATGCTTGCTGAATAAAATAAGCAAATAAAGTTCATATACTTCAAAATTTGCTACAAACAGTTGACTGATACTTCACTACAAAAAAAAATAAGATTGTTTATGAGGGCATCCCTCAAAGCCTCCTCTTTTTGAGGTTTGGGTTTTTGTTTTTTTAGGACATAAAAAACACATCTTGAATCATTTGCTAACTTTTACAAGACCATTATCTCTTCTAAGTATTAATGACCTTGACAATATCTTCTACACAAATAGCAAGCAGTCTCATACAAAGGTGAGCCTGACATGGACTAAATAAAAATATGTTGAAGCTTCAGGTGTTCCTTGTCAGGCTAAAATATGTGTTTTCAAGTGTTCTTCTAAGGAAAGACGGCATTATCCAATTTAAGTGTACATTCATAAATACTATAGTTGCAAAGACCTAGGATGGTTTAGATGGCTTTTATCTTCACAAGAAGAATTCTATAATTATACAATTCTATAATTATACAATTAATAAGAAGTATGGCTATTGCAAAACTTACTCATAAAGGAGAACAAGAAAATCACATATCAAGCAGTCCATCTCTCAGCAAGTAGTTAGGAAACATACACTACCATATTCTGTATCTGAGTATATAGGTCACACCTCCCCCAACCAAATAAGTTACACCCTTAAAATTAGTTTTCTTTGAAAGAATATATATACAAATATGCATTTACAAATATATGTATAAATATAAAAACATACACATGTATCACATGTATTTATATACAGATTCTTTCAAAAAACCTTTTTTAAGGATATGTCTCATGTATGTTTATATACATGCATACACATACTCATATGCACATGTATTAGAAAAATAAATTGAATTTGCCATATAAAAACCATTGACTTATCTGGAAGAAACCTGAGGTTCTTTTTGTAAAAGTAAATAAATAAACTTTTGCCATGGGAAAAAAAGTAAATACATCTAACAAGTTAAAAGAAACCTGAAAGGGGGGGGGGGTAGGAAATTAACCTGAATAGCAATAAGTTCAAACGTTTCACCTCTTCACAGACCTTATCCAATTTAGGCAGGATCCAGGCACTCACTGATGTCTAAGCTAAAAATACTCTCCTTCATAGCTCCATCAAATTAAAGACTCCCGACCATAACCCCTTTTGGTAGACAGTCCTAGAACTGTGTTGGGGACTGAGGAGGCAGCTCACTCATATGGATTATTGAAAGCTCATCAAGGTACCACCTCCTACAGGAGGGCTTTCCTGATTCCCCTTAGGATGGGTGCCTCCACCCCACCTCCCAACCCCACCCCTGAATTACAGTTACTGTGTACATATTTTGCATACTTATAACCCAAATTTCTAGCAAATCCTGAAACATTTTGCATGACACTTTCCCAAGTAGTGTGGAGAATGTTGACTCAATGCTGTATGTCTACATGAAGGAAGGAACTGATACCAGAGGCTTGGAAAGGGAAAATATTCTTTTTCTTCTTGGGCACATGTGGTTATAGATTCTTTCTGAGACCAATGTAGAGGGAGAGAAAAAGGCTTTGGAAGCAACTTACTTGTCTTTATTTGTATCCTATAAATTTTGTCTATTTGGATGCATAGTTATGCCCCCTCGAGACTCAGAAATTTTCCCCGGAGTGAGATTGGGGCCTCTCTTAGTTTGAGTTGAGATAATTCACTCCCAGTGGGAGATCTCATTTATTACATTGTTTTCTGTGATATGCTAATCTATATAATGATTTCCATTTGCTATTTGCTTAGATAAGAAGATTTACTTGCTATTCATTATCTGTGATGGTCTTTCAAGTAACTAGCATTGGACAGGAAGGAAACAAAACATCAAATGTAAACTAAGGACTACATTTCCTCCTTTAAGAGTTAGCAACAGGGGTGGCTAGGTGGCGCAGTGAGTAGAGCACCAGCCCTGGAGTTAGGAGTACCTGAGTTCAAATCCAGCCTCAGACACTTAACACAAAAACTAGCTGTGTGACCTTGGGCAAGTCACTTAACCCAAACTGCCCTCCAAAAAAAAAAAAAGAGTTAGCAATGATAGAAATAGGACCTTTATTTTGAAACAATTGTATCCCTAAACCAACAACAGTTTAAGGTGGCAGAAAGTTATAATTCCAGTGCAGTACCCATCTCAGAGACTGGAGAACAAAGTACAAGCTTGTCTGACCCTCCTCTCAGCTCTTGTTTTGGCTTTCCTCTTCTCCAAGGCTATGTGGATGGACCTCAGATTATATCTGTCTTTCCTTTCCCATGAGCTGGATTTAGATGACCCATATAGATATGCATAACCTACAGGGGGCACATACATATCTTACATATACATGTAAATGTTGTTTTCCTCCAACAGAAGATAAGCTACTAGAAGGCAGGAACTATTTTATGTCTTTCCATCCTAAGCTCTTAGCATAGTGCCTGTGACAGTAGGCACTTAATAAATGCTCATGGTCTGATTGACTAAATGGTTTTCAAAATTTAGCTCCAGATTCTATATTTCTTTTCCTGTTTTCCTTTGGAAAAGCATTTTTTTCCTCAGAGATGAGGAAATTCTCCAAATATGTCTTCCTGGAATAATATTCTACATAAGAATAAAACACATCCACAAGGATTGTATCTTCTGGGAAGAATCACAAACTTTCTGTTGATCATCTTCATATTGAACAAAAAGCATTGATTAAACATCCTCATTCTCAGTGTCTAGCTTTTGTACCACATACTACCTAATTCATGCATTAGATGGACAACGATGTGATTCCCATCCACCTAATGAAAGGAATATGTTTATCCTGGGGAAAAGAAGTCTTGGGGAGACATGTGGGATATGATAGCTGTCTTAAAATATTTGAAGGGCTGTCACATGGAAGAAGACCTGGACTTGTTCTATTTGTTCCCAGAGGGCAGAATTAGGGTGGACATTGCAGAGGCAGATTTTAGCTTTATAGAAAGAACATAGTTCCTAATAATCAGAACTGGCCAAATGTGGAAAGAACTGACTCAGGGACTAATGTTCTTCCCCTCACTGGAGGTTCTCTTTTGGAGGGTAGGTGACCACTTGCCCTCAGTATTGTAGAAGGGATTCTTACTTAGCTATGGGTTTAATTTCTAAGTTTGCTTCCAATTCTTGAGACATAAGGATTCAATGATATATGCCCCAAGATTAAACAGACCCAAATATGCAGACCATATTGTTGAGATCTGAGTATTCCTTTCCTTCAAAGCAGGAGCCAAAGTTATCCCGATTTGTTTTCTTCAGATGATCAGATTTCCCCAGGGTCTTCTACCTAATGATTTAGTACAAAAAGATTCTTATTAACTTTTAAAAGAAATGTTTGGTCCCTCTTCTTTCCCTCATCTCATCTGTAGTCAGTTTTCCATGTTTCATGTTCCAATTCTGGAACAAATAACCACGATCAAATCAACTCTGCCATTGTTCCTGGAATGGGTGGTCAATCTATTCCCCTGTGACCCTGGTCAGGAAACCCAGTAAATTTCTGGATTTAGGCTACCTCCCTGACTACTTCCTCCATTATAATGTTAGCTCCTCGAATAGGTAGGTGGAACACTGGACAAAGTGTCCAGCCTGGAGTCAGGAAAACACATCTTCCAGAGTTCAAATCTGGTTTCAGATACTTATTACTTGTGTGACCCTAGGCAAGTAACTTAACCCTGTTTATCTCAGTTTCTCCTCTGAGCTAGAAAAGGAAATGGCAAAAGACTTCTGTATCTTTGCCAAGAAAACCCCAAACAGGGTCTGAACAGCAGTAACGATATTAGTTCTTAAAGGGCAAACACAGTGTTCCCTTTTATATCTATAATCCTAATGTTTGGCACATAGAACTGCCTAACAAATGCTTTTTTTTAATTCATTCATTTATCCCTTCAGTCATTCAAAGGGAGTTTTACTCCTAGAAAAAATAGGCCAGACTTGGAGAAGGAGCATCTATCTATCTGATAAGAAATACAGTTTTCTATCTTTCAGAGTGGGAAGCATTGGTCTTTTGTTCTCAGACTTTCCCAATCACATCCACTCTGGAGCCACACCCTATTAAAGACAGTATGGAAAGAAGGGAGAGATGAACCCGCTTTCTCCTGGGAGGTGAATGAGGAAGGTACTCTGCGTAGCTATAACTCTAATGGAAGTAGGAGGTAAAGTGCAGTTTTCTAGGGAAGTAGAGAACTGGCTGTTGGGAGGGGCTGTTGCTAAGGTATCCCAGAAGGAAGTTCAAAGCAAGATTCTCCATGCTGATGGCTATATAGCTAATAGAGATATAGATGGCTATATAGCTAATATATGGCTAAAAGAGAATTCCAGGATCATAGTAAAGAAGGATTATAGCACAGTTCTACCTGCTTCATTGGGATTATAGTGGTGAAGTGATTTGTAAACTTCAAAGTGCTATAGAAATATAAGGAGTTACAACAGATTCACAATCCAAAAAAAACATTTTGTGGGCTAAACATTGGGCCTAAGATAAGTTTAAATGTAATAGGGTTAGATATAATGTCTTACACTTGCGTTCAAAAGTCAGCTTCCCAAGTTGGACGATGCAGGAGATTTAAATAGAAACTTACCTGGAAGCAGAAATGGGGATTTTAGCAAGCTTCGGGCTCTATATTAGTTGACAATATGATAGCCTAAAAAGCTCTTATGATCTTAGCCTACATGAAGAGGTTCCACTGTACCCTGCATTAATCAGACCACATTTGGAATATCGTGTTCAGTTCTTGACACTATATTTTAGGAAGGACTTTGATAAGCTAGAGAGCATCCAGAGGAGGGCAACCAAGGGGATGAAGAGCCTCAAGATCACATCATATGAAAGTCTGAAGGAACTGAGGATATTTACCCCCAGAGAAGAAAAGCCTTGGAGTGACAGAGGATATAATAGCTGTCTTCCAGTATCTGAAAGGCTGTCCCACAGAGAGGGGATTACCCTTGTTGTTTATAGCCTAGGAAGGCAGAACTAGGAACACTAGATGGATGTTGCAAAGAGTCAGTTTTTTGCTTCATGTCAGGAAAAGCTTCCTAAAAATTGGAGCAATATATCCAAATGGGAAATGAGCTGCCGCTGAGCTGGACTCCCCCTCACAAGCAAAACCTGCAAGATCCCTTTGCTAGATACATGGCAGAGAGGATTCCTACTCAGGGATGGGTTGGATTAGAAGTTCTCTGAGAGCCCTTCCAACAGGGAGATTCCACATGTTGTATTTCTACATTGTCTGATTCTCTTTTTCAGTGGCAATTCATTTGGGTAGATTCTTTTGCGTTGTTGTTTTCAGTTCTCCCTCCTCCCCCCACCATTTCATTGGCACGAAGATCTACAAAGACTAGAGATACCTGATCACCTCATCAGTCAGCTCGGATGCCAACAGTTCTCAGAGCCGATGGGGCAAAGAGTAGCTGACTTAGTAGAGAGACATCCATTCTATGTGCTGACATTAGATCAGAAGAGGTAGCAGTTGGTGAGGGGGAAAATGAGACAGAAAGAACCAGGGTCATCTGTTTTCAGATACCAGCACAGTAAAGCAGAATCATCATCATCATGCATAATTAAGATGATTGCCAGTTCCAATGAAAAGAATAATCTAGTTATCCCTTTGGGCCATATGCTCACCTGGTGCTAAGCTCTGGGATGAGTCACCTCAAAGTTACTTAGGGTGAAACTCGGGCCCTTGATGTCTGCAAAAGGAGCAAGGAATTAGCCAGGTACTGCTCTATCCTGAATAATAACCATACGGAACCAGCTAGCACGCCAAATAGTCACTCAGCTCTGTCTTTAACTTGACCTGATCACTATTTATATAGCAAAGAAATGAATATCTTTGTGTAAAAATGCCACCTTTTGTGATAACTAGTATGTGTGATAATCCACTAAACTTCTTCCAAAATAAGTGTCTACCAAGAAGCTTTTAAATATATACCTATACATAATGTACATATCGCATCACTTATATTTACTCTATGTGATGCATCATGCACATTTAATATATATGGATACTTTTATTATCCCAGTATTTTTATTTTATGTATAATGTGCTATATATGTGTGTGTATAAATATACAATAATCAAACTGTTTTCAGTAGTCATGAAATGACCCACAGTATAAGGAGTCAGTTGTCACTAAAGGTCCCACAAAACCTTGTAGAACTCACAGGGCCCACCAGTTTGCCCTCTGCCCCATGCAATGGGGATGTGGTTATGACCTAGAATCATTCTGCTTATAAGTAAAAGGTATGGGTATTCAGTAGGCTATGATTTTTTTTAAGCTATTAAAAAATGAAATAATGAGCATCTTTGTGGGGAAAAGAGATTACCCTGAAACTGCCTGAATGACTGGACTGAGAAGCTCTGTTGTTGTTACTATTATTATATTTTCCCCCTCTGCTTGCCAAGGCATTCTCTTGGCTTGGACTAGCTCATTAAATTCAGGGAACTGACTTCAAATGAGGCCTATAAACTAAAGTCACCAATAAGAACCAGCCAACACCTTGCATACTAGTTGAGAGGCAGAAGGGTAGTGTGTGGAAAGTTTTCACTCCTATTCAGATATTGCAAAAGGTTTTCCTTTGGTCAAAAGCCACCATTCACAAAGTCACAGATGGAAAACAGAACAAGGAGAATGTGAAAGTCAGACTAAAAAACTAAATGAGTTTTTGGCTTTGGCTTTACAAATTCATGACATGATATATTTGTTGCAGGGAACTTAAAGATCACCTGGTCCAACCTATTTATTTTGCAGGGGAGACAACTGAGGCCCACAGAAATGAAATGGCTTGCCTCGAGTCACACGGCTAGTGAGTAGCAGCCTTGGGAATGTAATTCAGTGCATCTGACTTTGAGAACAACTACTCAAGAATATTGTGCTTTCAGTTCTTGATCAGGTTACCTGTAATGTTCTTTTGCATGTGGGCATGATAAGGCAAGTTCGGAAACAGGCAATCATTTTACTGAGTGTATTTTCACTACTCTCTCCATCAGACAGGATAAACAAAAGGTACTTTCTTCCTTGGCTTATGAGTTTCTCTAAGACTCCTAATTATCAGTGACTGTCTCACCTTCTAATCCCATAAGGGCAGGGCCTTTGGTGCCAAGGAGCATGCCTCTGTTGGTTACCCATGGCAGGAAGAAAAACAGAGCTGGGTTGAGCCCATTTTGAATTTATCTGATAGAGCTTTGAAGAATACTTGTCCCAGCTTTCCTGTTTGACAAGTCCGGCCTGCTTGCACCTACGTCTTTTCTACCTCTCGCCTTTGGTTCTCTCTCTCTTTTCTTGTTCGATGGGTGTGGCCCATTCTGCAACCTCACACAGGTATTGTTATTGCTAAGAATCTATAGGGTTGGGTGTGACAGAAAGCACATGAAATGATTATTAGCATGAGGTCCAACTTTCCTTTCCCACTGTTGGCCCTCTACCCCAGGTCCTCATTTTCTCCTAATCCCCAATTCACTACAGGATCTCAGCTCAAGCGCTGGCTCCTCAGAGAGACCTTGCCTTATCTCTCAGTTAAGTGCTTTCTCTCCCTGAAATATCTATTTTGGGGGTAACTTTCACATTTACTTAAAAGCCATCCTCATGAAACCTAAAATCCTGTCATATACTTGCTTATGTTGAATAGTAGTGAAACTTGTATACATGAGCTACATTTCTCTACCCATTCTCATGTCCAGGTCCTGATTTTTTCTCATACTGTCCACCTGCCTATCCATCCTACTGTCTTCCCATCCTTCCATCCTTCCTCTATCCAAATCAGTATTATAGTGAAAGAGCACTGGATTTGGCAGCAGAAGTCTTGAGGTTGACCCCAGTTGTGTTACTTTGGATACATCACTTTTCTCTGGGCATCTTGTTTTCCAGTCAAAGTTTATGATACCCCATATTCTCTATAAGAATTTCTTGGGGAGGTGGAGCCAAGATGGCGGTGTAGAAGCAGCAAGGTCCCGCAGCTCCCACACCGCCACCCTAAACACTCATAAAATATGAGGCCAGACAAAGTCTAGGAAAGTCTAGGACTCTCAGACTCACAAAAATACAGAGAACACAGCTCTCCCTGAAGGCAGCTCAGCAGCAGAGGCTCATTGCGGCAGCCGGGAGCAGAGGCCAGCCCAGCCTGAAGCCAAGACCCCGGCCAGGCCTGGGGCAGTAGGAAGGAGCTGGGCGGAACCGCCACACCGCGCCACAGCCAGTCTGCAGAAGAGAGGATCTACAGCCTCCAGCACCTCCACATCTGCCAAGGCGTGAGGAACTGGACCGGACAGGGGCAGCTCACACCAGAGCAGAGACCGGCCCAGCACAAAACCGCAGCCATGGCCAGGCCAGGCCCCAGGGCAGGCAGGAGGAGCTGAGCCTCCCAAGCCACAGCTTGAGTCTACTTCAGAGAAGATCTAAAGCACCTGCCTGAGGGGATCTTCAAACCAGGGTCAGAGACAGTGAAAGTGAAACTCTGAAAATTAATTTGGGGGAAGAAAAGCAGTTCAGCCAATCAGCCCCCAGGGCAATGAAGCAGTGGGGGAAGGGAACTGCTGGAACCAACAGCAGCCCCCACCAGGCTGCTTCAGAGCCCCTGGCCTGTGGACTCCACAGGGGGGCTAAATCGATTGATCAGGGCCAAGTGCTCTTGCATTGAGGCCTGGATCTGGATAGTGGTCTTGGGTGGTGGTCCTGGGGTGCTTTTTCAGCAAGCCAAAGCTGGGGGGACTTGCAACACTCCCCTAATAGCTCCGGCAGCTGGAAAAA
>JAQQSW010011683.1:0-12698 GCA_028646575.1 Pseudocheirus occidentalis | reverse complement strand
GGAAAAGTTAAGTAACTTGCTCAGGGTCACAAAGTTACTAAGTATCTGGGATGGGATATGAAACTAGGTCTTCTTTATGATGGAGTTAAACCAGATGGTTTCTGAGGCCCCTTACAACTCAAAATCTCCAAGCTATGAACTCACTGAGCTTCAGTTTCTTCATCTGTAAAATGAGGGGGTTGACCTCTGAGGTCTCTCCAGCTCTAAATCCACAATGATACCTGTATATCTATATGAAGCATGCTACCTATTCTCTATGAGAACTCTGGAGAAAAGAAGAACTTTCTCTCCTCTTTAAAATCTTCCCCCTATAAGCAATGAAAAAAGGAAGACTGAACAGGGACTTCAACTTAGTTTTAAGAAGCTGGGAATGGTTAGCCAAAAGGGTTATTTCTACTAGTTAGAATAGTATAATTTTAAAACTAACTACTTTCTAGCTCTAAACTGGAAACTAAGGAATGCCTATAAATTGTCGAAGTAAATATGAATGTATATGAATGTAATAATAATAATGTGCTATAAGGACCAATGAAAGGGGTAGCTTAAGGGAAAACTGTGAAGACTTTTATGGACTGATCGAAAGTCTTTTAAGTAAGCATACCCAGAAGAATAACTGAACAATCATTACACAGCAAAGACAAACAACTCTATATGCTTTAAGAACTCTGATCAATACAAAAAACAACTATGATCCCAGAGGACTGACAGACTCAAGGTGCAGAATGAGACGTACATTTTTGGACATGGACAATGTGAGAATGTGTTTTGTAGAACTATGTTTATTGTTACAAGGGTTTTGTTTTACTTTTAAATTAGGGATGGGCACTGGTAAGGAGAGAAAACAAATGACTGTTAATTGAACAATTAAAAAAATAATAATTGCTTCCTTTCTCACATTAGTACATGTCTCCCAATATCCTTTAAAAAAAATTTCCACAGAGCACTACTCTGGTAAAAAAAAAAACAAAAAACCTTTCACTTTTCTGCTCCCCTGAGGTGCCAATGAGAGCCAATGGGATTTTCTATGACTACTCTGAGGAGAATAGCACATCATCCCTCTGGTGCTGTTTCCTGCGGAGTGTGTTAAGTGGAAGAGAGTAAATGCTGGCCGTCACCCCGATAAAAGGCAGGCTGGAGCTTCCCAAAAGAAAAAGTGCTTTATGCCCTTCTAATTAATTACTACCATTACTGTTTAATGGAAGTCCAGAGAGAGGGAGAAAAAATCCCTGAAGGGGGAGGATGGGAAGAGAACAATGGTGACAATGACTAAACATTTCACTTTCTCCAAGGACTTAAAAAAAAAAAATCACCCTAAGTAATGACATTTGGCCCCTAAACCTGGTCTAAATGTGTCACATTGTGGGAGAGAGCGTGAAGAAGGGAGAAGAATGTCCAGGGTGGTGTCTGAAGAAGAAATGTGATTCAGAGAGAGGAGGCAATACTTTTGTAAAGACCAGACAAGCCACTCTTCCCCCACTTCAAAACTCCAGCTGATGGTACGGAAAGTTGGGGTGGAGGCTGGGAGTGGGAAGAGAAGTAGTCAGAGCTTACATTCATATGCATGTTAAACGCTCTTGGCAATCTCAGGCTTTTATGCTACATGGCCAGGCCTGGGCCCTCTAAACCTAAGTGTGAGTGGAATGGTAAGTGGCACTGGAGGTGTCTGCCATTGACAAGGGGCTTCTTCCTCTCCATTCAATCCATGGTGTGACTGAGCAAGTCACTCTTCTGTTTATCACAAGAAGAAGGGGGAGCATTTTGGTTCCTGCTTTGGTGGATCAGGGCTGTCCCTTCAAGTCCGAGAAGGTTCCTTGTGTGGCTGAAAAGTACTCAGGGAGGCAGCACAGGACTTGGAGTCAGGAAGACCTAAGTCCAAAACAGACCTCAGCTACCAGCTGTGTGATCCTGTAGTCACTGAACCTGCCTGCCTCAGTTTCCTCAAATGTAAAATGGGAATAATAATAGCAACTGTTACTGCTATTCCTGTAGGGATGTTGTGAGGATCAAACGAGGTAATATTTGTAAAGCACTTACTTAACCCCTTGGGGCCTGTTTCCTCATGTGTAAAATGATCTCTCACGTTCCTTCCAGCTCTTAATGTAAGATTCTAGTCATAGGCAAAAGCACCTCTCATGCACCCAGAACGGAAGAAACCAGATCTTTGCTAGTTTTTCTAAGGGCTATGTCTGGATTTCACATAAGGCTGGCTCTATATCCTGAATGAGGGCAGTTTACAGATGGGAGTTCCAGGAAAAGAAGGTGAGGCTGTTATTAAGGACTTCTAGGGTATCACTGGTCAAATCTTGCTATGATGAAGAGCATATCACTGACTGAAATATTTTGTTGTACTGAAATTTCCCTGTATCCAAAAACCATAGGCCACATACTTCTTCCATGCCTGATCCTATTATCATCCTGATCTATTTGTAGTTCTTTGAATATGACAATTCATCTCCTGTCTCTATGTTCCCCATGCCTAGAATGGTCTCCCTTTGAAACTTCAGACCTCCTTTAAGACAAAAGTAAAAGCTCACTTTCTCCGGGAGTTCTCCCAGCTAGTAATGCTTTCTCCTTTCTTATTACTTTCTATCTTCTCTGTACATATATTTTATGTACCAAGTTATTTACATGTTCTTTTCCCATAAGAACGTATGATCCTTGAGGGCAGGGACTAGTTTTGCTGTTCTTTGCAGAAGCATAGTGCCTGGCAAACAGTAATCCCTTTAAAAATGCTTGTTGACTGACTATCCTTAATCTGGTTTGCAGAAAACCTTCCTGCAGCTAATAACTGTGCTCTCCCTAAGCAATCAAAGCATTTATTCAGTACATAGCAAGTGCCAGCCACTGGGGATGCCACTGGAATGAAACAATCCCTATGGGTTTCAATATAATGTATATTGTTTCAATGCAGTATATTTCTCAAAATGAATGGCCCATTCTGTAGAGTTATTTTAGACATAAGAATGTTTGTGTAATTGAATTTATCATAAAAGGATTTGCTATGTTACAATCAATACTACAATGGGCTGAAAATCAGAGACCGACTCTAGTTGGTAACCAGTTGTGACCTTGGATAAGACATTTATCCTCTTTGCTGAGCTTCTCCACTTTTTACTACTGCTCAATCCCTTTTTTGTCATAGAAATACTATGAGGCAAAAAGATAATTCCATTCGTTAAGCATATTAAGCGCCTATTGTGTATAAAGCTAAGACCTAGAGACACTTACTCTGCAATGCACTGTGTTAGATGCTAAGGATTCAATGATGAACTGAGAACTAATGTTCTTTATTTCCTATTAAGAGAATAACAATCAAAGTGGTGAAGATTAAGAATCTTAAAATCTGAGGCAGCTAAGTAACTTAGCAGAAATATGACGTAACCTCTTGGCCTCAAGGAGCTTATACTCTAAAAGGGGAGAGAAGACATGCACAAGCAACTATAACGAGGAGGAATGGGATGAATGCAAAAGGTCCAAAGTGAGGAACCTCAGAAGGGAAAGATGACTTTCCACTGGGAAAGGAGAGGAAGTTAGTGGATGAGTAGCACAAAACCTGGACCTAGTTGGAAGAACCTGAACAGGCAGAGAGGTGGGCAGGGAATGTCCATTCCAGGTATGATACAGACAGAAGGAGCAAAGGCCCAGAGGCAAAGGGTGAGATAAGAATGGGGTTAAGGAAGACTATGGAGGGCACTGAGTGCCAATGGGACATCATCACATAAGACCGCATTTGTATTCTAGGCAAAAAAGTGTTTTTAGTTCTTAAGAAGAAAGTACCTTAGGACTCTAAAGTGCTTATTAGTTTCTTCTAGTCTGCTAAGTACTTTGCAATTATTTTCATTAGCTCTTCAAATGCTGACTGCATGCTCCACTCGGTCTAGACCAGCCCCTAATAAAAGGCTGCCAATTATAGCCTTCTGCTGACGACTGCCACTCACCGTCACGACAACATACAAGCACCAGACCAAGGAGCTGAGATGAAAGGCTACCAGCTGTCCAGATTCATTGAACTTGCTGTGTTTGACCTTGGAGAGATGAAGTCGCCTGCTGATTTTCTAAAGGAAAAAAGAAAAACACAAACATACAATTTCCATCTCCTTCCCACAGAATACTAATAACATTAAAGTGTGAAGCAAGTCTTGATCTAAGCACTGACTAGAAATGCATTTATTAAGTACGTACTGGGTACAATCCAGCCACATGCTAGGCCAGGTCAGACACAAGCATCTCGGGGGAATCTGCAGGATCTAGACTGTTTTGCTTAGACACAGGAACATAAATAACTCCCCATACTTAGACCATGACTTAGATAAAGTCTGTGTCTTACATTTCTCTTATATGCTTCTTCTTTTAGTATATACTAAGCATGTACTAAAGGTTCAGTGAATACTTACACACTTGGCCCTGAAGAGGAGATGAGAAAATATACCTCCCTTCCTTCTTTGTAGAAATGGGGATTTTGGGGCGACTAGGTGGTACAGTGAAAAGAGCACCATCCCTGGAGTCAGGAGGGCCCTACTTCAAATCTGGCCTCAGACACTTAGCACAAAAAAATAGCTGTGTGACTTTGGGCAAGTCACTTAACCCCAATTGCCCTATCTTCCCCCCTCCAAAAAAAAAAAAAAAGAAAAAGAAACGCAGGGTTATGTGTACAGAATATAGCCTATACTGTCTGACTTGGTTGATGTGCTGGTTAATTTTGCTGAGCTGCTTCAATTCAACAAATTCTCTTTTTATTCTTAGTTACAAGAGATGGTTCTCAGGGGAAAGGAGGTGGGAGGGCATATATTTTGGAATGAGAATGACGTAACAACAAAAGATATCTATAATCCATATAAACAAAAGCGCATTGGAGTCTTCAGTTTTTAAGAGTGTTAAGTTTGAGAACCACTGGTCTAGACTAATTTCTCCATTTTAAAGAAGAGAACACTCACATTCTAAAGTTAAGCGATGTTCCTAGGGACACATAGCTACTAGTAAGTCTTAGATGTGGAACATGAATCCAGGTCTTGCTGGTTTACAAATCTAGCACCAACTGGATTACAATGAATCTGCCAACTTGAAGGAGTTCTATGATGGAAAAGAGACTGAAGAGATTAGCAGGAAGTAAGTAGTAGAATTGCATACATCTGCTCCAAGGTGATCAAGAAAATAATTTCCTTGGTGTGAATGATGGCTAGGATGGGAGACAGGGCTTTTGTTTTGACAATTCTTAGATGGAACAATTCATGACCATGGAATAAGCCTACCAACCATGGTCATGTGAGACTCATGTGAGACTCAATCATTGCAACCTGCACATGGGAAGACAAACGGCAGAGAGTGGGGGCACATTGGAGTGGGAATCCAATTCAAACTTGCCTGGCTTCAAACCAGGTGTGGAGTACTGGATTATGAACTGAACCAAACTTCCAATGTCAGAGCCCTAGGGATGGGGAACACTTACATCCAAGATGTACTCCTGTACCACGGCATGCAGGATGATGGTGATGAAGATGTAAAACAAGATTGTGACCAGATCCTTCAGCCCATAGTGATACTGAACAGTCTCGCTTTCTGTGGAAGGAAGAGGAACCAAGTGAGCATGCTTGGTGTTAAGTTTGCTAGTCTCAGGGGAATTCTGAGGAGCATGGTTTTAAGTTTTCTGACAAGAACTCGTCCTTCCTTTAAGCAATATCATTCTGGAAAAAGGCAGTGATTCTAGTTTAGTGGGTGAATTGTGCCGATTCCAAGGTAGCCACTGGGAACTTGCAAAAATGGCCTTCTGGGAGATGAAACTACTCCAAGTTACTGACTGTTCATCAGTTCCCTTGAGGACAGTCCTAAAGAAATTCAACTCTGGTATACCCTCTATAATGGCTACATGCCTACAAGGTAGGGAAACCTGGAATCACGTAATTTTGGAAGTGGAAGCACCACCAATTGGGGGATAGCTGAGAAAATAATGGAATATGAATGTAACAGAATATTGTTGTGCTGTAAGAAAGAGATGTTAAACTCACCGCCCTCTCGAGTGTAGCCTGAATCAGATTAAAATGCAATGGGGAAATGTTTTATCAAAATAAAAATGCAATACAACATTAAAAAAAAAGAGTGGAAGAAACCTCAGAGGTCACTGAATTCAAATCATAACTGAAAGATTCCCCACTACCAAAATAATAAAAAGTGCCAGCATTTGTATAGTGCCCGTTATGTGCCGGGCCCTGAGCTGTAAGTGCTTCACGAATATCATCTCATTCAATCTTCCCAACAATCCTGAGAGACCGATGCTATTATAATCCTGACTTTACAGTTCCAAAACTGAGGCAGAGGTTAACTGACTTGTCCAAGGTCACACAGCCAGTAAGCATATGAGGCCTGACTGAGATACACCCAACAAATGGTCTGGACTGACTGAAGATAGGAACCTGTTGTATCACACCTCTAGCCCGCCCCTACCCATTACCACTGTCCCCATCTCACACCACCCCCTGCCCCCCAACCCTAACCACATCCTGGAAGTCCATTCTGCTTCTGCAGAGTTCTCATTCTCAGGAAGTTACCACTGACATAAAGCCTAAATCTGCCTCTGCAACTTCCACCCATTCAGTGCTCCTGGTGCTTCCCTATGGGGACAAGCAGAATGAGTCTAACCCCCAAGTCCCAGGAACACCATGCCATTGTAGCAGCTTTTTGGTCCCTGCACTGGGAAATGACTCATATCCCTCATCTGGTGGCAGATCAGAGTGGTTCCTAAGTTTTGGTCTCCTGCGCTTGGTTCTTTGCTGTCTTTCTGTAAATGGACATGATGGTACTTAACCTATTAGAAGAGCACCAAATCTGAGGGTTTTTTAATTTAATTTTTTTCAATTTAACATATTCTTCTTCCTACTCTCTCCCTCACCACTGGGGAAAATAAAACAAAACAAAATCCTTATAATAAAGAGAAAACAAATTCCCACACAATTCATGTCCAAAAATATATCTTAAGTACATTGTGAAATGCGTCATCTCTGGGTCAAAGACGGGCAGCATGCATCACCATTCCCCTGGAATCATGGCTGGTCACTACTGCGATCAGAGTTCTTGAGTCTTCCAAATCTGTCGGTCTTTACAATGCTGACGCTACAGTATAAATTGTTTTCCTGGTCCTGCTCATTCCATTCTGCATCAATTCATTTAAGTCTCCTTAGGTTTCTCTGAAGCTGTTCCTCTCATCATTTCTCATAGTACAAGAGTATTCTATTCCACTCGTATATAACATAACTTGTTTAGCCATTTCTGGGGCACCAATGAAAGGACTTTTAATGAGTCCATTCCACAACTTCTTTCCTTTATTGTAACCAATGATAATCAGTGATAGTGAGAAGTTAAAAGGTGTCACTGACCACCAACGAAGAGAGATGAAAACTTATAAAGGATTTAATCTGCAACCTGGCCATAGTAACACTGGGCTGTAACCCACGGATTCCAAAGTGCTTCCTGGCATCAGTTTCAGTGTACATAGTATGTATTGTATCTACTGGGGTATATAACATTGCATTAGAAACTTGCAAATTTACAGATTGCTGGAGACATGGTAGGCAGCATCAGGTAATGTATAACTGACAACTAGCCTCGGTGTCAAGAACACCTGGGTTCAAGTTTGACCTCTGACAGAGCCTGCCTCTGTGACACTGGGCAAATGCTTTTGCCTTGCCCTCTCAGTGATTCAGGTAACTCTCTACGTTACAGAATATCTGCTGAGCTGAACTGATCAGACAAGGTTTACTCATCAGGAATTAGCTAAACCAATGAAATCATAGGTACAGACACAATACACCCACTCACCCACATACACACACACACACAACCTCTACTTAACTCTCAGTCACTGTGAGAAAAAACCTTGTAAATCTTTTTTTAAAAACATTATAAAACACGAGCAGTTATTATTTTTAAGAACCAAGTCAACAAGCATTAATTAAGGGCTAATTAGGTGTCAAGCACTGTGCTAAGGACTGGTGATACAGAAAAATGGGAAAGCAGTTTCTGTCCTCAGGAAGCATACAGTCTAACAGGAGAGGGAACATATGAATAACTATAGGTAAATGAACAATAAATACAGAGTAGATGGAAGATAATCTCTCTTGGTAGTAGGGGGACCAATAAAGGCCTTCTGCAAAAGCTGGGATCTGAGCAGGGCTTTGAAGGAAGCCAGGGAAGCTAGAAGGTGGAGGAGGCAACAGGGAATGCCAGGTATGAGAGGCAGTTAGTGTGTGAGGTATTCAAAGAACAGCATATTGGCCAGTGTTGTTGTATCTTAGAAGATGAGAGTGGAGAAAATGTAAGGGGATTAGAAAGGAAGGAAGGAGCCGAATTACAAGAACTTAAACGCCAAAAAGAAGACTTCATATTTGCTCCTGGAGGTAATGAGGAATATGAAAATTTATTGGGGGGGGGAATGAGAATGACATCAGACCCCCACATTAATCAATGGTAGTTCAATGAATGTGTTTTATTCTGCTCCTCCCTTTCCCCTCAAATCCCTCCTGTAAATTCTTTTAATTTCCTGCTGCTGTTTTTTTCCATTTGGATTCCTAGAGGTAGAGAAAAAAATCAAGGCTGAAAGCCCTTCACAAAAAGAAAAGGGAGTATGAACACCAGATTCAGGGGCCAGCACCACTTAGCTCTGGTCCTACCGAGTCCACCTAGTTCTATTACTGACTGGGTACATTGTAGGGCGGTCATCTGATCTTGGAAACCCAGGAAGGTCTTCTCATCTGTAAAAATGGGGATATTAGTCTGTCTTCCCTAACTATATCACCGAGTTGTGCTTAATGCTTAACTGATGTTGAGTTGTGCTGAACTGCTTCCCACCTCCCATCTTTCTTTTTTATTCTTTGTTATGGTCTGTCAGTAAACATTTATTAAGCATGTACTGCATGCATGCCAGGTACTGCACTAAAAACTGAGGATACGAAGTAAGGTAGAAACAATCTCTGCCCTCATGGAACTTACATTCTTTTTAAGTTTGAAGGAGGTATGTTTAATGCAAATAAAAGGAAGTAGGATCTTGCAGAGTGGGAGGTAAATTCACCAAGATATGGTGCCAGTTGAAAATTAAAATTAAAAAAAATTCAAGACAGAAAATAAATGAATGAGTGTTAAAAACAATTCATTTTTATCAAAAGAAAAAAATACATATTGATAGAAAAGTTATATTTTGTAGTGGTTTATATTCTGGAAATAACATATAGAAAATAACTAGGCCCATGCAAGAGTTGGCTGCCAGGGGAAGAAGAAGAGAAGGAAGATGATATACTTTGCATTTTTTTTTTTGGAGGGCAAGTGGAGTTAAGTGACTTGCCCAAAGTCACACGGCTAGTTTTTTGTGTGTTTGTGTCAAGTGTCTGAGGCTGGATTTGAACTCAGGTCCTCCTGACTCCAGGGCCAGTGCTCTATTCACTGCGCCACCTACCCTCCCCAAGATGATATACTTTGAAATTATAGTGATACAAACATTTTAAAAAGACAAAATGCAAAAGAAATGCTCCAAGCACTACAGAACACCCAATAAATGTATGGTAGTATTAGTCTATTCAATAAACACTTATCAAGCACCTACTTTGTTCTCAGCACTGCTGAAGCAAAAGAAACCAACTCTACTGAGGGATGTAACGTGTCAACAAGTACAATACAGGATGACCTGGGGATCCAGGAGAATCAGGAAAGGCTTCTCACAGTAAATCTGGAAGGAGGCTAAGAGGCAGAAATGAGGAAGAAGTACATTCCAAGCCAGGGGATTATCCAAAGGCATAGATAAAGATGATAGAAGACATAGTAAGAGCTTAATAAATTCCATTCACTCATTCACCAATTTGGCTGAAATGGAAAAGTATGTGAAAGAGAATAATGTGAAATATCTAGCTAGATAGAGGTGAGAGATGAAGTGGATGTATGTGGAGGAAAGCAGTTTAAGGAAGACTGAGGATGAGAACCTGGGTGACAGGAAATGTAACTTTAGCCTAAAACCCAGAAAAACTGACAATGGTACTGTATATTCCACAAAAATTCAGTTTATCCTAAAACCTACAGATAGAATTGTTGAAGGCTCTCTTCCTACCCCTTCCCTAACAAAGTACCTTCTAGGAACCACCACTTTATGAAGACAAGGAGGTGTGATTTTTTTTTCCCCCCTCTACCTTAAGAGATCTTTCTAAGCATCCCCTGGATCTCCTGTAATCAAGACCCTTTGCCTCCACATATCTAGTTTCCACCCTCCCCAAATCTTCCAGTTTCTACCCTGCCCCACTGATTGGCTAGTCCTACCTCTATGCTGCCCTTCTCCCATCTCTCTTCTACCCCTGGCCCCATCATTTATTAGTAAAAAGTGCCCTTTGTCCAATTTTCCCTCCCTTGCCAGTAACAGGCAAGCAGAATCACAGGAGTAAACTCAGAACTCCTAGGCAAATCCAGGTAGATTACATCTATTGCTTCCCCTTATCTACAAAGGCCTGTCACTCTATCAGAGAGAGGAATTAAATTAGTCTGGCACGATTTGCTTTTCACAAGCCATTCTAGCTGCTACTCACTCACTGTACTTTCTTACATTCAGTCCCTGAGACGGAATGATCATCTCATCTGCTTTGTCTATTTCTAGGCATTTCGGTTCAGGTTGGTTAGTCTCTGATTACCACAGTAATTCTGGATGTTACATCAGTTTATAGCTCCTGCTCGTCCAGGGCTCTCCCTGTCTCCACAAGCTCTCAGAAAAAGCAGCAAGTGGCTAAACACTCATTTATTCACACTTCTTACATGAGTGAATCTTTTAGCTTTCCAATCCTCATGGTTTTATTCCATCTACCTCTAATGGACATTTCAGCTCTAACACTCCATGAGACCTTTCTCCAAAGATTCTATGAGGCAAGACCCAATCTGAACCCATCCAAGCTTGGGAAATGAAGACTCTTCTTCTCCCATCATCTTCCCTGTTCCAGCTCCAATGTCTCTTCTGCCCTCCTCTCCCTATTCTGCCTAGCTGAAGAGGTGAAGGGAACAAGCATTTATACATCACCTACTACATGCGAGTTACTGGGCTAAGCACTTTACAGATATTATCTCGTTTGAAAAGAAGCAGCCTTTACGAAGAATGTTTTAGAGGGAGTTCTAATCATAGCACATAGTAGGTACTTAATAAATGCTTAATGATTGTCTGATTTAGAATTGGAAGGGACCTCCAAAATCATTTAGTCTGCAACAACTTAATGATAAAAACAAAGATATGAAATTGAACACAATAAATTCTAATGGTCAAAGTTGGTCCTGAAGAGAGGAGAAAATGCACCTTTCACCCTTCTTTGCAGGATCAGAGGGAGAGGGGAAGGTCTGTGTACAGGTGCAGAACACTGTATATACTGTCAGATTTGTTTGATATGTGACTGAACTGTTTCCCCACCCCCATTCCCTCTTTTTTATTCTTTGTTAAAATGGATGGCCTTCTGGAAAAAAAAAGGGCAGAGGGATATATATCTGGAAATCTGAATAATGTTTTTGTTTAAATCAATAAAGATGTTATAAAGATAAGTACCTAGTCAGATCTCTTTATTTTTCAGCCTGCTGAACAGACTATCAAAAAGGACATGAGTCTGAGAGTCAAAAGATCCGGGTTCAAATATTGACACCAACACATATTTCTGTGTGACCTTGGGTAAATTACTAAACTTCTTTGGGTCTTAATTCCTTTTATAAAATAAGAATAATAATACATGTCTCAATTACCTGAGGTAGGGTGTGAAAATATTTTGTAAATCTTAAAAGACTACACAGTTGTATGTGATTTTTACTGTACTTGGTTGATGGCATACAATAGACTTTAATAAATCTTTTTAAATGAATGAATGAGGAAAATGAACTCAAAGAGGTGGAATCTCTCAACTCAAGGATTCTGTAATTCTAAGATCATGGAATTATGGTTTGAGACTCAACCCCAGATTTCCTAATTCAGTTCAGTTTCTTTCCACCACAGCTATCTCTCAAGTTCTGTTCTCCATAAATGGCTGATACTTTCTAGTTACATTTATAGCCCTTGAAAGATAGTTTTCAATTAAAAAAAAAGATCATTTTCTCCCTTTGACTTTTGTGGTACTATTTCTAAACAAATATGCAACATCTCTACATTTGAGAGGACCCAAGGATTTGAACAGTGGTTCTGCCACTTAAGACCTTAAGTGAAGTGATCTTCACTTAAATCTTTGTCTTCTGTCTTCTTTCCTCATTCTCTAGAATAGAACAACACTGAAGGCAAGGGCTGTTCCATTTTGGTCTTTGTTCTTTTGGGTACCTACCATAGTGACTGACGTATAAGTGCTCGATAAATTCTTACTGAATGAATCTATAACTCAAGGAAGTCATTTTCTTCCAATACCACCAATGTATTATATTCTCTCTTTTTAAAAAAAGTTTTTGTTTTTACATCACGTTTATTTCTTAATACACAGTGCTTCCCAAAAAACCTCAGTGAGGTTTTAAGCTTTAAAACTTTTGAAACATCTTGTATACCTATACGTCCCTCAATGTGAGAGTCACTCCTTTATAACAAGGAACATACAAAGGTGTGAGAGGGGAGGGGAAGCAAGTCAGCCAAACTCACCAACCTAAGCAACCAAGCCCAACAGAGTATGTACTGTTCTGATCTATAGTTCTTCCTCCTCTGCCAATGATGAGGTATAGGCTCTGGG
>JAQQSW010011682.1:0-12698 GCA_028646575.1 Pseudocheirus occidentalis | reverse complement strand
AATCAAGATACTATTAAACAGATCCAAACAAATGAAAAAATAGAAGGCAATGTGAAATATCTCATTGAAAAAACCAGCTGACCTGGAAAATAGATCCAGGAGAGGCAATTTAAAATTTATTGGACTACCTGAAAGCCATGATCAAAAAAGAACCTAGAAATCATCCTTCAAGAAATTCTCAAGGAAAATTGCCTTGATATTCTAGAACCAGAGAGCAAAATAGAACTTGAAAGAATTCACCAATCACCTCTTGAAAAAGATCCTCAAAAGAAAACTCCTAGGAATGTTATAGCCAGATTCTGGAGTTTCCAGGTCAAGGAGAAAATATTACAAGCTACCAAGAAGAAACAATTTGAATATTGTGGAAACACAATCAGGATAACCCAGGATCTAGCAGCTTCTAGATTAAGGGATCGAAGGGCCTGGAATATGATATTCCGGAGATCAAAAGAGCTAGGATTAAAATCAAGAATCACCTACCTAGCAAAATTTAGTATGATGTTTCAGGGGAAAATATGGTCATGCAATGAGGTGGAGGACTTTCAGGCACTTTTGATGGAAAAACCCAGAGCTGAATAGAAAGTATGACACTCAAATACAAGAAGCATGAGAAGGTAAACAATGAAAAGAAATCATAAGGAACTTATCAAAGTTGGACTATTTACATGCCTACATGGAAAAACAATAATTGTATCTTATCAAACTTTTCTCAGTATGAGGATAGTTGAAGTGAATATAAATGTATATTATATATATATATGTATATGTGTATGTATATGTGTATTCATATAAATATGTCTATATAAGAGGGTATACATGCATATGAATACATATGTGAGTGTGTGTATATGTATACAAGTATACATAGACAGAGGGCACAGAATCAATTGAATAGGAAGAGATGATATTTAAAAGGTGAAACTGAGAGGCAGGAGAGGAATATAAAGAGAACAGGGAGAGACAGAATGGGGTTAAATATCTCATATAGAAGAGGCAAAGGATAACTGTTACAATGGAGGGTAAGAACAGGAAGACAAAAGGGAATGGGTCAACCTTACTCTCATTGAAGTTGGCTTAAAAAGGAATGACATACACTCTAAATTGGGTATCTTGCCTACATGAGGGGCCAAGGGGATGAGAGGGGGGATGATGGAGGGGAGGGCAGGTTGGGGGGGAGGATTGTTAGAAGCAATACTTTTGTAAAGAGACAGGGACAAAGTAGAGAATAGAACAGGTCAGGGCGGGAAAGGATGAAGGGAAATATAGTCAGTGTTTCACAACATGTCTACTGTGGAGATGTTTCGCATAACTACACATATATGGCTTGTATTAAATTGCTTTTCTTCTCAGTGGGGATGGGGAGAGAGGGGAGAAAGGAAAGAATCTAGAATTTAAAGTTTTAAAATCAAATGTTTAAAAAATATTATATATATACACATATGTATAATATTGTTATTATCATTATTATGTACATACAACTGGAAAATAAGATATACAGGTACTGGAGTAGGGAGATCCATCTTGCCATAACAGAAAGTCAGAGGGCTGATGGAGGAGGACATAGGAGAGAGCAGAATGGGGGAGGGAGCATACAGTGGGATCACCATTTTAGGATGGTGGGTAGGGAAAAGATGGGAAGAAAATTTGTAACTCAAAATCTTGTGGAAATTATGTAAACTAAAAATAAACAAAAGTTATTACGAAGGAAAAGAAAAGAAAAAAAGTTAAAAGGGGTATGGAGAGGAGAGACTGAGAGGGGTTGGTTGAAGGTATTAATTCCAAAGTGTGATTGAGGTAGGCTGGAGATGGAGGGGTCATAGAAGTTAAGAAGACTAAGGAACTTGGAACACCATGTTCAAAGAGGACAGGGATTGGGGGTGGAAGGAAATAAGACTGCCCCAGATAATGAACCTTCCAGGGGGGAGAGAAAGTGATGTAGAGATCCACAGATGCCGATATTCTGGAAAGGTTGGAGTGAACTTTAAAGGAGAAAAGATTCTTGCTGAGGGAAGGTGGCAGAGGTAATGTATGAAACTGGAAGCTAGGATTGTAGAGGATGCCAACTTTTCCCCTCAATCATGTGAGTCCAGGGTGTGGTAGTAGCCAGACGTGGAAAGACAGACAAGAGATGATGTGACTTCAACAAGAACATAGATTTCAGTGACAACCAAAGGATAGAAGGAATATGAGAGAAAGAGACATAGAACAAAGGAAAGTATATTAACAATAAAGGAGAGTCCCAAGGGGTATTGTAGGCTAGGAACTGAGGTGCTTAGGATAAGGATAAGAGTGTGAGGGAAGGGAAGAAAGGGAGGGGACTTCAAAGGTAAGGGGAAAGCAAGTGGGCAGGGACATAGGTGTACTTATCAGTTCCCACTTTGCCTTAGTTCTGAGTACGGGTAGATTTTGTGACAGACAGATTATGTTACAATGGAGAACATATTTGTGGGGTAGGCTCTTACTGATTAGTAATAATTACCAAAAAAAGAGAAAAAGGAAAATTTTAAAATATTTTAAATACACAGGAGAAAATTAAAAGTTCAGAACACATAGGCAGAGTAGTATTGCTACTACCATGTTAAATGTGTGTTTTTTAAACTATGTAACAGAAGTTCAAGCGATCATATATAATCCTTTTTCCTAATTTATCAAAACATTTCCTAATCTATTGAAACATCAATCATTGTTGATGATAGTTCATAATAAAAGAATTTTTAAAAGAGGATATAATTCCAACATAATAATAGCTACCACCGATAGAGTGTTTTAACATTTACAGAGTGTTCTAGGGAGTCAAAGGTGATACAGCTAATAAATGTTTGAGACAAGATACAAGCTCAAGTCTTCCCAACTCCAAGCCCCACTGGGTTTGCCATTGTACCACCCAGTCAGGCCTTAAGTAGAAATGGCTTACTAAGAGTTACAGATAGTTCCAAGGCAATGTCGTCTCAGGCCTGCAATGTAACTAGGCCCTGTGTCTTTCCAGTCAAATTTCCTACAATGAAATAGAATGCACTCGATGCCTAGGGTACCCGCATTCTAGGTTGTATATTGTCCAAGCCCAGGCTTTCAAATGCAGCTGAATAAGGAGGGGTTATGACCATGCTCACATACCAGTGCAGATCAGTCAGGAGGGGCTGTGGCAGATCCATCCTAAGACCATTCTCATAGACCAGTATTATATAGGAATAGGAATGCATGCAGGATAACATAAAAAGCTGAAGCTACAGGCAAACAGGTTGAGTCATACAGTCATCTCAAGGACAATCCCAGTAACCTGTCATCTGGGCTTGTACTCACCTGCTCAACTTTTATCTCTACTTTTGCACCTGACGTCCTAATTAATCTCAACCCTAGCATTTCGGCTCTCTTAAAACAGTTTGAACCCTTTGAACCCCATATCATAAATCCCTGTAGTATTATGTTTATGAGTCATTTTTCAGTCGCGTTGGATTCTTCTGTGACCCCATTTGGAGTTTTCTTGGCTAAGACATTGAAGTGGTTTGCCATTTCCTTCTCCAACTTAGTGTACAGATGAAGAAACTGAGGCAAACAGGGTTAAGTGACTTGTCCAGGATCACACAGCTAGTAAGTATCTGAGGCCGGATTTGAACTCACAAAGAGAAGTCTTCTGGACTCCAGGCCCAGTACTCTATCTGCTACACCACTTAGCTGCCCATGACAGTCTAGTGAAGCCTATAAGTCCCTTCTCAGAATAAAGTTTTTAAATGCATACAATAAAATAAATAAGATTACAGTTACTGAGCCTAAATATTCAAATCAACACTTATGGACTTCTTATTATGTGCTAGGTGCTGAGATTACAAAGACAAGACAAATTAAGCAATCCCTACACCTCAAAGAGTATAAAGGGCCCTGAAAGGAAATGACATGTGTACGGACAAGTATATACACAATGTTCTTGTAGTTGTTCAGTTGTTGCACTCATGTCTAACTCTTCATGACCCCATTTGGGATTTTCTTGGCAAAGATACTGGAGTGGTTTGCCATTTCCTTCTCCAGATCATTTTAGAGATGAGGAAATTGAGGCAAACAGGCCTAAGTGACTTGTCCAAGATCAAACAGATAATAAAAGTCTGAGGCTAGATTTGAACTCCAGGCTTCCTGACACTCTATCCACTATGCCACCCAGCTGCCCATATACACAATACAGAGAGCAGAAATAAAAAGTCATTTAGTTGAAGTGAGAATCAGCAAAGACCTCCTTTAGGAGATGGCTCTTGATCGGTACTCTGAAAGATGCCCAGGATTCTCTTAGGCAGAGGGGGGCAGGGAGAGTATCCCAGGCTGAGGGGATGTGAGGATATGTGGAGGCAAGAGATGGGATGGAGTAGTGCTTCTCCTGGTGCTGCAGATCTCTTGACTTGGGATGTCAAATTCAGCCACTTTGTAAATCTCAGGGAAGGTGACCTTATAGTCTGAGTCCCACCAGATGCATTACCTAGAAGAAATGGAGGGTTGTCTCCTCCATACCGAGATTATCAGGATTCATTGAGCTGTGTCTACTTGCTAAACAGGCCAGAGACAGCAGTCCTGTGGGAGTTCTTGGAAAAGAACCAAAAGAAGGATTTCATCCAGCCCTCAGCCTCCCTTGTTGGAGTCCTCATGCTATTCCATAAAAAGGAATAAGACTGGCTCCCATTTATCTAGTACCTGAAGGATCACACAGTCCTTTCTTCATAACAACGTGACACAGTATACTATTATCCCCATTTTACAAATGAGGCTCAGAGATATTAGATGTTCTACTCATGATCATACAACCAGTAAGTACCAGAGCCAAGCTCTGAACCATGCAGTTTGCCTGGTGCAGCAGCCTTTTCACCACCCTATTCTGGGAGGCAGAAGACAATGATCCTCATCACTTTAGAGCCCCTTCCATGACACCTGGGACTAGTAACCCCTGCGATGAACTGGGTTATCAGGGGTGATGATTTCCTTAGAAGACAGCTAGGTAGTACAATGGATAGAGCATTGGGCCTAGAATCAGGAAGACTGGAGTTCAAATCCAGCCTCCCACATTTACTAGCCAGATGACCACGGGCAAGTCATTTTACTTCTGGTTGTCGCAGTTCTCCTAACTGTAAAAGGATGATAATTATAGCACCTACCTCCCGGGGTACTTGTTCAAATAAAATAATAATTAAAATAAGTGATACATAAATGTTAGTTGTTATTATTATCCCTCTTGGAGTCACAAAACCTGAAAGAGATACAGAGGGACAAAAATGGGAAGAAATGTTCTCTATCCATTGTAACCTAAATGACTACCACATTATGCCATTTGGTTTGTGAAATAACCTCACATTCTTTCAAAGGCAGATAAGGCACAGTGGATACAGCACTAGGCCTAGAGTCAGGAAAACTTGAGTTCAAATCCAGCCTCAGACACTTACTAGCTGTGTGACCCTGGGTAAGTCACTTAACCTTTGTTTGACTCAGTTTTCCTCAACTGTAAAATGAAGATAATTTCATAATACCATATTAATGCTTATTTCCTTATTCTCTGCAAAGGCTTATAAACTCAAGATTTTAAGGCTTGTGTAAGAAGCTGCGCTTTATTTTAAGGACCTTCTCATCTACATCTCGGTCCTGCCCAGCAGCCAGATTGGTTCAAGCTGTCCTCCAGTGCCATCAGTTACTGGTGACTGCTTAAGAAGGAAATGGGGCTCTTGGGGCAGATAAAGTGGTGGGGACTCCGTAGGAGGAGTACAGGCAAAGCAAAGGCCATAGTGCAGGCAGGAATGCATAATCCTGTAAATGACCTACAGCCCTGGACTGGCTTTAAGAAGAAAATGCCCAGATTTTCTAGATCTTTTCTATAATCTACTAAAGTACCACCAATGCTTTCTAGTCGACACCAGTGGGAAACGTTCTTGATGACCCAAATAATTGAGTCACCTCAGCCCCAAGCCTCAATTGCATCTACAAAAACATTTTATCATAGAAGCCGACGGATACAGCTTCACTGTGGATCCTGTCCATATTGCCATCATCCATAGCCCAACCCTGTATATACAAATTAGAAAGTTGTTCCTAAACAATATGGCGGATGTGGATGTAACAGAATATTGCTGTACTGAAAGAAATAGCAAATATGAAGAATTCCAAGCAGCATAGAAAACTTACATGAACTGATGCAAAGTAATTTTAAGCAGAACCAGGAAAACAAAATAAACACCAGGGACAATAAAACCAATTGAATTCTATTTAATTATAATGACTACGAACCAATGATGAAGCATGCCATCTGCTTCCCGACAGAGACATGATGGACTCAAGATGCACAAGATAAATATTTTCAGATATGATCAATGTAAGATTTACTGTGCTTGACTATATGTATATTTTCGTTAAGAATTGTTTTCCCCACTGAGGGAGGTAGGACAAAAGGTTTGAGTTGCACAAAAAGAAAGAAAAAAGGAAGAAAAGAAAGGCAAAACAGAGGGCCATTAAAGCATTTTTAAAACGTACAGAACAACAGAAGGAAAGCCAGAACAAAGCACTGACAACTGGGGCAGTTTTGAAAGTTATATGATGGATTTATTACATATTTTAAAAGAAAAGCAAGTTCTATATAATATTCACAATTTCAAGGACAACCTGTTTTTGTTCTACTATGTATGTAAAAATGCATATTTTCATTTATGTTTGGCAAGTTCAGAATACAACAAAATAAAAAACTTAAAAACTGTAATGATTAAATTCAAAGAAGTGTCAAAAAAATTTACCTTGTCCCTTTCTTTGCATATGCAGGGGAATTCAGGACAAGGGATATTATATACACTATTCAATGTGGTTGATGTGTTGGCTGGTTTTACTAAACTAATCTTGTTCTCTTTCTTTTTTATTTGTTACAAAGAATGGCTCACTGGGTAGGGAAAGAAGGCTATGAACTTGAACATTATGTAAAAACAAGTTGTACTAACAGTACTTTTGTTTTTGCTTTTTTAAAGAAGGCTAATTATTATTATTACATTTCCAGAACACTCTGGAGAATAAAACCTATCTATTCTCACATAACCTTAGCCCCCCTAGTCCCTCCCTACAACTACCAAAAGGGTGTGAGCCTCCTTCCCCATCACTCATCTGGCATATCCTACGGTCTACCATCTAGTTACCCTCCTTGCTTCATATTCAGCCTGTTCCACAGGTTTTGTCGTGTCATGATGCTCTAACTTCAAACTCAAACAGCATTTTCCCAAACTTTATCCACTCAAACTAATTGTGGATAAGAAGCAGGAAAAATTATCTTCAGAAGCAATGTGGTTCACTGGAAAGGGGGTGGACTTTGGGGTTTGAAGACATGGGTTCTAAACCTGGCTCTGCTATTTACTGCCTGTGGGACCTCCTCAAGTCACTTAACCTTTTGGAGCCTCAGTTTCCTCTTTTGAAGAGTTCAGGAGTTACACAAGATGACCTCTAAGATCCCTTTCCACTCTTCTTTTCTGATCCTATGAGCATATACTCAA
This sequence comes from Pseudocheirus occidentalis, assembly GCA_028646575.1. Lineage (NCBI taxonomy): Eukaryota > Metazoa > Chordata > Mammalia > Diprotodontia > Pseudocheiridae > Pseudocheirus > Pseudocheirus occidentalis. The sequence goes on along the minus strand of JAQQSW010011682.1, from coordinate 5,205 downwards.
CAGCCATCTTTGGTACCTAGCCAGGAGTACAATCCAACAAGAAGATATGCAAGTCAGCCAACAACATGTACACCCCCAAACTGGTAGATATCTTCCACAAAAGATATCTTATCAAGGCATTATTGGGGGAAGGGATTGTTTTCAATCAATAAATTAAGTTTCTATTCTACATCAGGTACTGTGATAAGGCTTAGAGACACAAAGACAAAAAAGGAATAGTCCCAGCCTACAATGGAGCTTCTATTCTATCAGGAGAGAGAACATGCACATATATAAGAATATGCAAAATAAATACAAGGTAATTTACATGAGAAGGAACTAGCAGATGGAGAAGGAAAGGTTTTATATAGAAGGTGGTATTTGAACTGAATTTTGAAAGAAACAAAAGATCCTAAGGGCAGAAGTAAGGAAATGAATTTTGGTCATAGAACACATAAAAACTGGAATTTATCAAGTAAGAGGCTGACATAATGAGACTTGCCCTCTAAAAATATAATTTTGGCAGCAGTTTGGACGATGGATTGGAGGAGAGAGAGACTAGAGGCAAGGAGACCAATTAGGTTATAACAATAGCAAACCACTCCAGTATCTTTGCCAAGAAAACCCCAAAATGGGGTCACAAAGAGTCAGACATGACTGAACAACAACAAACAATAGTCTAGGTGAGAGATGCTGAGAGTCTGAACTAAGGTACATGTGAGCAGACAGAAGGGAATCAACAGGAGAAATATGGAGGTAAAAGTGACAAGATTTTGCAACTGATTAAATATGGGGGATAAAGGAGAAAATAAGGAGGCAAGAAGGATATCAAAGTTGAAAATGTGGAAGACTAGAAGGAGGGCAGTAATGGAAACAGCCCTGCATGGGTCAAACCTACAGTCTTACTGGTGTGACTGAGTCGAGGACAGTGGAACAGACCTAGTTCATGACCATGCCAACAGATCAACACTGAGTGGAGCCAGAGAATGCACATGTCGCCCACAAAAAGCCAAAAGGAATCTGGTTGATAAGTCAAATGATCATGTCACGGATGCTCCTAAATTGATTACCAACCTCCTGGCTTTCAAGTTTATCCCTGCACTGGATGTCTCATTCACCCTAATCATTTGAATTTCAGTTCCAAAGAGAAACTTGGGTACTTGATCTGATCTCCATTTTTCCCTCATATTCAAATTCAGAACCTGCTCCTCACTTCTCAGAATGACATTCTTGCCCTTGTCCCAGGGCTCTGCTAATTCCTGACACATATTGGACCCTGCAGGGGACATGATACCTCTGGGGATACCTTGCATCCTTAACTAGTAGACACTTCAAATATTCAGCGACTACCAGGATAGAATAAGCATTTCAGAAAAGACCCCTGGCTAGACATTAAAGTCAGGTCCAATCACAGCAGTGTACAGGACAGAAGGGAAATGGGCTGACTGGATTCTCCCAGACTAAAGCAAAGAGGCTAGGTCTGCAGCTTCTTATACTTACCCACTGAGGTAGGGCTGCTAGGTGGCATCAGGTCTGGAGTCAGAAGACCTGAGTTCAAATGTGATCTCAGATCTGTGTGACCTTGGGCAAATCATTTGACCCTATTTCCTTCAGTTTCCACCTCTGTAAAATGAGCTGGAGAAGGAAATGGCAAACTATTCCAGAATCTCTGCAAAGAAAACCCTAAATGGGATCACAAAGAGTCGGACATGAGTGAACAACAACTACAATTTATCCACACAAAGATCCTCTTGGCACTTGCTGAGTATGACTTGGAGCTCTTAAGCATCACTCCAGTATCTTTGCCAAGAAAACCCCAAATGGGGTCACAAAGAGTCAGACATGACTGAAATGATTGAACAACAACTGCAGAGGGAAAGAGATCATGATCAAATGACCCTGAGGAAGAGGCTGGGGAGGGACCTTAGGAGAAAGGAAAATGGTAACAGGAGAGGGTAGAGGGTGAAAGGAAGAGAGCTGGGACCATGGCCAGGGGTGAGCTCATGAGTACCCACCACACCTGGGACACAGAAGAGAAAGGAAGGAGCTGGGGCTGCAATGGGCCCTGATACCCGATTGTCTTGGAGCTTCTTGGAGCTTCACTGAGCATCGCCTGGGAGGATGGAGGTTTGAACAGCTCTGGAAAGTGAGCCTGCAGTGGCTATGGGGCCATCATCTGCTGTTCCTTTGCACTTACTTCTCTGTTCTCTGTGGTCCTGGCTGCTGATCCTCAAGGAGAGGCGAGATGAGCTGGTGGTGTATTGGTATTTCCCAGGGTATCTGTGTAATGGGAGTGTTTGCGATTGAGTCTTAAGCTAGGTTGGGACACAGTACATGAAAGAGAGATCATAGGAGAATTGGGCAAGAGCATAAGCCTCAGAGGCTATGATTCTAACCTGTTTTTTTCATTTTACATATTAACAAAATGAGGTCCCAGAGGCATCAAGTGACTTGCCCAAGCACTAGATATAAGAAGTAGCATTTGAACCCAGATCCCCTAACTACAGAACAAGTGCTCTTTTATTCTACCATATTGCTTTCCAGGGTGTCTTACAGATTGTACCAACAGACACATTTGTGACCAAGCTTAATTGCCTTCTCCCCAGAAATGGACCCTGTGGTGAGCTATGTGTAGCACTGTCGACTTACCAGGATTATAGAATTCCATTATCTGGAAGGGACCTTGGAAATCACATAGTCCTATGTCTTATACTGCACTGGACTTAGACATGGGGGCTGAGATCTCGCTCTGCTTCCTACCAGTCCTGAGGCCTCAGGCTCCTCATCAGCAAACTTAATACATAATATTTGCAGTCTCCATTGCAGGGTGGAGCAAAAGCCATTTGTAGCCTTTAAATGTTTTGTAGGTATGAACACTTATTAATGAAGAGGAAACTCAGGCTCAGTAAGTAGGCTTTGTCCAAAGTCACTACAGCCAGCTGGTGGCAGAACCAGAACTGGAATCTGCACTCTCTAGTTTCCCAGCCCAGCATTTTTGTGAGGGTATCCTGACCGCTGCATTAGTATTTCTAAGTATTCTGTTTTGGCTAAAATCCTTCATAACCTCTACCTTGCAACCCTTCCCTCATCCCATCTTCACTTTGGATAAGGAAGTTTGTTTCTCTGAGGTTCCTTCTGGCTTGATGTTTGAGCCTGCTCTCTGACACAGCACATCAAATAAAGTCTACAAGAGCAAAAGGGAATTAGATCTTCATTTCCTAATATGGCCTATGGACTGAAATTTTAGACTTAGTGGCTTGAGCTCCCCAAGACATGTTCACATGAATATCATTAATTTTAATGGGAATTAACCACAGCAGAGGGAGAAATAAGATCATTGCCTACAATTAGAATGCTAAAAGTCGGATAAACCCTTTAAAGTGGAAATGTATTTGGTCCCACTCTTCTCTTTGAATAAGGCCCCTTCCAGCTACTAACATTCTGGAGATCAGAAAGCTGAGGCCCAATGGAACATCAGCTCCTTGAGCACAGAGTTCATTTTGACCTTTGTATACCCAGCAGCTAACCCAGGTCTGGCAGCGGAAAAGCACTTAATAAATGTGTTGCATTGAATTGATAGGAATGATCTGCCCAAATTTCACAGCTATCTCACTCTAGAGTCAGGATAAGAATTCAGGTCCCCAAACTCCCAGGACAGCATTTTGTCCTATAGTACTTATTTTAATTTGTTTTAATTTTTAAAGATGAGGAAGGTTAAGAAGGACTTGCTTGAGATGCCAGGTGATTAGACATTTTTGGTGTTTTCTGGGCAAAGGTATTAGAGCAGTTTGCCATTTCCTTCTCCAGCTCATTTTACAGATGAGGAAACTGAGGCAAACAAGGTTAAGTGATTTAGCCAGGGTCACACAGCTAGTTAGTATCTGAAGCCAGACTTGAACTCAGGTCTTCTTGATTCTAGGCCTAGCACTTTACCCACTGCACCACCTAGCACTTAGTTTTAATCTGACTTTAGTGTAAATAGGGTATCTTCAACAGTCTTATTCTTTAGCGTCTTTGCAAACTGTTGTTCTCTGGCATGAAGGAGGGATCAGAGTAAAAAGAAAAAAACCATAACCTTCTGCCTTTGACCTCACTTAGGACTTTGTTTTCCAACTGTCTAGTGTATCTACCTAAATATTTGTTATTGCCGTCATCTGTAGGTGTTTCTTATTCTTCTACTAAATTGGAAGGGTCATGAATTAATGGGTGAATAAAACATTTATTGAACACTTATGCCCCTCAAAGACAGAAGCATTCTTCTGCCTTTCTTTGCATCACCAGAGCCAAGCACAGTGCACGGCATATAATGGGTATTTAATAAATGTTCATCAACAATTTGAAAAACACTGTGCTAACTTATTGCACTACATATACTAAGCATTGAAAGTTCAAATAGAAAAACTGGTAGTCCTTTCCACCAGGGCAGGGACATTTACTTAAATAGCATCGTATGATGTGTTCAGAATGTAGTAAGCCCCTGGCATTGTTTGCTGAATAAAACTGTGGGTAGGGTGCACTGTATGTGCTTGTGGGGTCACGATACATGCCCATTATGACAGCCATAGAGCTTAAGGCACCTTAGAGGTTATTTAATGGTAGTGATTTAATAGATATAGAGCTGGAAAGAACCTAAAAAGTCAACTTAAAGTTCTATGTCCCTTATTTATACAGATGAGGAAACTGAGGCTCAGGTAGGGAAGGTGAGTAGCAACTTACTGGAGGTCACCAAGGAAATAAGGATCAGAGGTAAGACTTGAAACCAGTGCTTCTTATTTTAGGGCAGCTAGGTTATGCAGGAAATCTCTTGAGCACTGGTCCTAGAATCAGGAGAACCTGAGTTCAAATCTGGCCTCAGACATGTACTAGCTGTGCGACCCTGGACACTTAACCCTGTTTGCCTCAGTTTCCTCATATGTAAAACGAACTGGAAGAGGAAATGGCAAAACCACTCCAGTATCTTTGCCAAGAAAGCCCCAAATGGGGTCATAGAAAGTTGGACACAATTGAAACGTCCAAATAACAACTTCCTGCTTTAGAGCTAGAATTCATTCCACTGTACCCCACCTAACCCCCTCATTTTATGAGGAACTTAAGTCTAGAAAGGTTAATATATATGCATATATATATATATATATATACACACACACACACATACACATATACATATATGGAGACTGAGAAAGACAGAGACAGAGAGAGACAGACAGAGAGACAGAGACAGAGAGA
>JAQQSW010011681.1:0-12698 GCA_028646575.1 Pseudocheirus occidentalis | reverse complement strand
GGGGCGGCTGAGCGGGCGGCTGCTGCTCGACGGTAGGACGGAAGAAGTGTTGGTTAGTGGAGGTGAAGGTGGAGAGGTGGCTAAGGGCGGCTCCGGCCGGGAATCGAGCAGCGGGTTCCGTTCAAGCACTGTTGAAGCAGGAAAACGCAGCGACTCCGCTTCCCTGCGCTTCTGGCCTGTGTCTGACTCTTTATGACCCCATCTGACATTTTCTTAGCAAAGATACTGGAGTGGTTTGCAATTTTGTTCTCCAGCTCATTTTATAGATGAAGAAACTGAGGCAAACATGGTTAAGTGACTTGCCCAGGGTCACACAGCTAGTAAGAATCTGAGGCCATATTTGACCTCAGGTCTTTCTTTTTCAAAGATTATTTATTTTTAGTTTTTAACATTCACTTTTATAAGATTTTGATTTATACATTTCCCCCTTCCTTCCCTTCCCCTCTAAATGCAATCTGATATAGGTTATAAATGTACAATTGCATTAACCTTATTACTACATGAGTCATATTGTGAAAGAAGAATCAGAAGGGGAAAATCACAATGAAGAAAAAACAAAAAACAACAATAAAAAAGAGAAAATAATATGCTTTGATCTGCATTCAGATTCAGTAGGTCTTTCTCTGGATGTGGACAGCATTTTTCCATCATGAGTCTATTGGAATTGCTTTCAATCATTGCTTTGCTCAGAAGAGCTAAGCCAAGCAAAGTCAATCTCACATAATGTTTCTGTTACAGTGTACAGTGTTCTGGTTCTGCTCACTTTGCTAAGCATCAGTTCATGCAAGTTTTTTTAGGCTTTTCTGAAATCTGCCTGTCTTCCATTACATCCATATACTACAACTTGTTCATCCATTCCCCAACTGATGGACATCCACTCAATTTCCAATTCTTGACCACCACAAAAAGAGCTGCTATAAATATTTTCCTACATGTGGGTACTTTTCCCTTTTTTATGATGACTTTGGGATATAGACCTAGTAGTGGTATTCTTGGATCAAAGGGTATGTACAGGTTTATAACCCTTAGGGCATAGTTCCAAATTGCTCTCCAGAACGATTGGATCAGTTCACAACTCCACCAACAATACGATAGTGTTCTAATACAATACGTTAGTGTTCTAATTTCCCCACATCTTCAACAGCATTTATCATTTTCCACTCAAGTCTTGCTTACTCCAGAACTCTATCCATGCCTCTATTAGTCATGCTCTGAATGTCCCCATAGGATAGAACACTTGGAGTAATGAATGAAGTTCCAAGGAGTCAAATTTTAGACTTTTATCTGGAGAAACTTGCTAGTAATTAGAGTCATCTCAAAGAACAAAGAAGGAAGTGTCTTGGCACGTAGCAAGTGAGGTCTCATTGGAGGTCTCTCAGCAAAGGTCTAATGACCCCTTGTTGGATTTGTTTTACTCAGTCAATCAGTCAGTCAATAAACATGATTAAGCACCCCTTTGTGCGTGGCTAAGTGGTAGAGATACAAAGAAAGGCAAAAGACAATTATTGCTCTCAAGGACATCACTGTCTAATGGGGAGACAACAAGCAAATGTTTGAGTATTGTTATCAAGAGTGTCATAGTGGATGACTTAGATAAGTTCTTTCCAACTCTGAAATTCTATTGTTCTATTGAAATTGTGGCCTTGTAAAGACAGAATTATAAACTGGTACTAAATGTCAGATACTATGATAATACATGGTCAAGATTTAAACTGGGTAAGAGGAGAAGGGAAATGAATCCACAGCATCTAAGATAACATCAAGTTATAGGTGCCTGGCACAGTGGAAAACCTTAATAATTGCTTATTGAATCATTGGTTGTGTGAGAAATGATTATTTCTCTCATGTGTTAATAACTATTGTATTGAGACCAAGGTTTTTCACTTTTTCTACTTCCTCATCCCGAAATCAATCAGTGTGAGAAATCTTAGGCAATCTTGGCCCAGACTAAGATCTAATCAAAGACAGTAAAATAAATTCTAAGTTTAGGCTAAAGGGAGGATATCTGCTCTTTGTGTTTACTCAGACAGGTCTGGGAAAAGGTTGATTCTCCCTTTTGTCAGACAGGTAGAGAAATGGATAATTCTCTTTGACCAAGAAGTGGGTAATCCAAGTCATCTATTCCAAGATACCTTCAATGTAATACAACCCATTCTCTCATCATAGCATTAATTTTCTCATTGATTGTTAACCAACCATAATTGATTGCCACCCCGAGGAATACCTGCTCTCCCAAGGGCATATACACTCTGATCCCACCACCATGAGGGGTTTTTGGTCTGAGAGAGATTACCAAATGACTCCTTTTATTATAAATATGCTTGCCTTATTAATACAAATGACTAAATTACCCAGAAAATATGTGTCTTGAACTTTTTAAGCGCTGTAGTGTAAAGCCAATCACAAGTAGCTCTCCTGAGGATTGCAGCTGTAAATAACTTTAAGGATCTAATCACGTAATATAGTGAACTCTATTTATTTAGCAATAAACTAAAGCAAACCATTCAAGAAACTAAAGCATAACACTCACAGTAATATAGCATAACTTATTACTAAGGTGGCCACAGTCTTAAACAAAACATATCATTCATTAAGTCACAGTATCCTCAATCAACAGAGTACCCAAGTAAAGTCGTCTTTCACCTGGACTTTCAGGATGGCTTCCAATCATTTTTAAGCCAATCATCCTTAAGGGGTAGTGGAAAGGTACAAAGGCCATCCACCTCTACGTCACAGTAAATTACAATATGATCAGTCAGCACTAAGTACCCAAGTAAAGTCTCCTTTCATCTTAACTCAAGGCTGACTTCCAAACCCCATGGCTCTTCTTCCACGCTCCTAGATCTTTCCTGGATTCACCCAATTGTTACCTGGATTTACAAGTAGGCAACTCTCTGTTCCTGTTCCATATTACAGTTCACAGGGACTGCTCCCCTCCAAGCTTTTCACAGTTTCCCTTTCTAGGAAAGCAAAGCTCAACAGGGTTGCAACAATATTTATGCATAGTACTGGTGCTATCATCTCAATTCACTTTCTGTCTGAGAAATCAACAGAAATCAGCAGAGGGCTTCTGTCTGACAAAGTACACAAATCAGCAGATAGAATGCTTCTTTCTGCCAAACTAATGCAAACACAGACAGAACAGACAGAGTGATGATGCCACAAGCATTCTCCCTCTCAGTTATGCTTGGTCACAGCCGGTGCTTGAGCTTTTATCTGCTCTGCTCCTTCTTGTTCCACATTTCCTGTTCTACCCTTCCTCTTCCTCACTTTTGGCAAGCTCCTCCCACTATGGGCTCTATGTGATGACATTAGGCCTATTAAGGACAGGGACGGTCTCCAAACTCCCTTAGGTCTATCAAGGGCAGTGCAATGTATACTGTTTCCAACAAAGACTTGACACAAAGGTGAAGCTCAAAGCACTTGACTAGCTGAAACAAGCAGCAAAGTACAACTGTGCTTGCCATTACATACAATTAAATGCTGGCACTAGAACTCTTTCATTTTTATACATGTGTAGTTTGTAACTTACAGAGAAATATTGATTTCAGGGGATATAATAGCAAGTATCCTATATCCTGTCTTATTCCCCCAACATGTGAGAGGCATAATCCTCTTCCACACCTTCTCCGCCTCACCTCAGTGTTTTGGACAGAAAAAGGAGTTTCAGTGCATTGCTTAGCTCACTTCCCACAGATCACTTTTTCAAACCCCAAATCCTTCTTAGGCTCTAGTCCCAGACACCCTGGCTTTTCAGAGCTTCCTTCCATCCCGCATCGGTTGGCTACATGACCCTGCCTGCAATCTTAACTCTAAGGTCCTCATGCTCTAACTTCTCAGTCTGTGGACATTGCTCTGTGCTTGAAATCAAGGGCAGATACCCTCGGGCCCATTTCTTGAAGCTGGGGTAAAAAAGGAAGAGCAGGGGAAGGCTTTTCCTTCACTTTTCATTTACTCAGTTCGGTTCAGTTCATCGTGTCTGTTTTTTTTTTTTGCTTGTTTTTTGTCCTTCGTTCTCAAAGAGGACCGTGATATCAGGAGGTGATGACACACTTGCAAGTGAATTAGATTTAAGTGAGGGAGAGCTGTGCAAAGTCACCAGCCTCACTTTCTCCTCCAGAGCCATCTGGTCCAATGGTCAGATATAAATCAGGACAACTGGAGATGGCACCCTTATGGTGTCTGCCCTGAATACAGCTGATAAGAGTCACAGGGGAAAAAACAAGCTGAACAAGGGGTGGAAAAAGAAGAGTGAATTGTTCTGTCTCACCAGTTTTAAAGATGTAGGTAATCAATCAAAGGAGCCACTCTAACGTATGTGGTAGGAGTCAAAGCAGGCTCCCTACCAGTCAAACTGGGCATGCTCAAAAAAGTTACACATGAGAATCTTTAGCTAGTATGTGCAGAAGAGGGTATAATATCCATTTTTACCATCACGAAAACCCACTGAATTGTTTCCCTGTCTTCAGCATAATGTTAATAAATTTTTTAAAAACTTGGTAAAAATTACCCTATGGCTCCATCTTAGGAAACTTGGGCTAGTTTGGATGGAGAGAATGGAACAATTAAATGAGCTTTCACCTTTTCATCTAAACTTAAATGCAGGAATGAATTTTGGAGCAGGTTCAAATTGGCAGGAGGCCTTTTCTTCTCCCTTCCACATCATGTCCTCTAAACTGTATGTGTCCTTCAGTATTCTGTCCTGGGCTCTCTTTGCTTGTCCTTCTATATTACTTCATCTGGTGATCTCATCAGCTCCCATGGATTTAATGATCATTTTTATGTTGATGATTTTCAAATCTACCTAGTATGCTCTGATAACTCTGCTGACTTCTAATCTCCCATCTCCAACTGCCTTTCAAATATCCTGAACTAGATGTCCAGCAGACATCTTAAATTCAACGTGTCTCCCTAAACTCTTCCCCTGCCTCCTATTAGAGGGGATGGTGCCATCCTTCCAGGCCCTCAATCTTAAAACCTTGAGTTATCCTGGAATCTACAATATCTCTCACCCTGTATAGCCAATTTGTGGCCAATGCCTGTTGAATTTACCTTTGCAATGAGAGAAAGAATTTCTCTCTTGTATTAATAACTAATTGAATTAGGACCCAGGTTTTTCCCCTTTTCAGCTTCCTCTTCAGAAATCAACCCCTGTACATTATTCAGGTAGCCTCTGAAGTACAGGGCTGAAATTAAGAAGAAAAACTCAGATATGCTCATAAGGTAAAGAAATTTTAGTTTAGATGAATTGATGTATTCCAACCCATTGTGCTTCAGGTCTGGGAAAATGTGGATTCTCCCTTGTCAGATGGAGGATATGAATATGGGTAAGTCTCTTTGACCAGTACTGAGTGATTGATCGGTCATGTATCCCAGACCCTCATTAGAACGTCTACCTCTCATTATAATATTCATTCTCTCTCATTACTTGTTAACCAATAAGAGTTGATTGCTACCTCAGGAACACCCATTCTTGGGGGTGGAGCCAACATGGTGGAGTAAAATCAGAACTTGGCATAAGCTCCTGCACCAACCACCTGTAATACCTGTAAAATGACTCTAAACAATTTTAGAGCTACAGAACCCACAAAGAGACAGAGATAAACAAATCTCCTACTGAAGGCAGCCTAGTAGGCCAACAGAAAGGGTCTATCACAGCATACTGGATGCCAAGCACAGTCCTGCTATGAGCTGCACAGGGCTGGACCTGGAGTGGCCCTGGCCAGCAGCACAGATTGGCCAGAGCAGACTTCAGGAGAGTGAATCACTAGCAGCTGTGGTGGTATCCAGGCTTCTCAACACATAAATGCCAAAGAGAAAGTCAAAGGTCACTGGGGAACTCTGTTGTAACAGAATAGAGTGGTCTGGCCCCTGCCCCATGGGTAAGAGGTGGTGGACGTTCAATGGCTGCAGCTGCTGCCATGTGGCTGCCTTAGGAGCTCTTGGCCTGCGGATTGTAGGGGAAATAAGCAACCATTCAGAGGGTAAACACTCTTGCTTTGACCTGCTTGGATCTGGGTCATGCAGTCTTGGGTGGTGGTCCTGGGGTGAGAAATGCCAGCATGGTGACTATAGAGAGGGTGCCTTCCTCAGACCTCACAGAACTGACAAAAACCCCAACAGTTTGGGACAAAGTTCTCTCCACTCTGGAAACAAAGTTCTACCATGGCAAAGAGCTCAAAAGTCAAGTAATTGGCTGGCAAGATGAGCAAGCAAAAGAAGCACAATCAGACCATATAATCTTTTTGGGGGGACAAAAAGGATAAAAACATGGAACCAGAAGAAATCAACAAAGTCAAAACTCCTGCATCAAAAGCTTCCAAGACAAATATGAACTGATTACAGGCCATGGAGGAGCTCAAGAAGGATTTTGAAAATTAAGTAAGAGAAGTGGAAGTAAAATTGGGAAGAAAAATAAGAATGATGTGAGAAAATAATGAAAAGTGAGTCAACAGCCTGCTAAAGTAGACCCCTCAAAATACTGAAGAAAATAACACCTTAAAAATAGACTAACTCAAATGGCAAAAGAGGCCCAAAAAGCCAATGAGGAGAAGAATGCCTTAAAAAGCCAAATTGGCCAGATGAAAAGGAATTTCAAAAACGTGCTGAAGAGAATAATTCCTTCAAAATTAGATTGGAGCAAATGGAAGCTAATGACTTGATGAGAAATCAAGATGCTATAAAACAGATACAAACAAATGAAAAAAAAATAGAAGTCAATGTGAAATATTTCATTGGAAAAACCACTGACCTGGAAAATAGGTCAAGGAGAGATCGTTTAAAAATTATTGAACTACCTGAAAGCCATGATCAAAAAACGAACTTAGAAAGCATCCTTCAAGAAATTCTCAAGGAAAATTGCCCTGATATTTTAGAACCAGAGGGCAAAATAGAAATTGAAAGAATTCATTAATCACCTCTTTAAAAAGATCCCAAAAAGGAGCACCCATTCTTTTAAGAGAATAGAAGTGTTGAGTAAGTTCAGTGAGGGGTCTTTGGCAATGTCACTGGTTCATTTTATTAATTATTTCTAGCATGACTAACAAAATGATTAATTACTCAGAAATTATGTCTGTTGAACTTTTTATATATCATAGCGACGTCTCTTGAATATACTCCCTTCTTTCCTCTGATATTGCCACCACTCTCAGGTCTTCATTACCTAATAAGATTACTATAATGGCCTCCTACTGGACTGGCCTGCATCAAGTCTATTCCCCCTCTGATCCACCTTCCATTCAGCCAATAAAGTGATTTTCCTAAAGTTTATGTGATTATGTCACACCCGATTCCCCTTCCCATTCAGTAAACTCCAGTGACTTTCCATCTATTGTCTACAGGATGAAATACAAAATGCTTTGTTTGGAATTCAAAGCCTTTTGAAACCTAGGGCTCTCCTATCTTTCTAATCTTATTACACCTTGCTCCCCACCATGTATTCTTTCATCCAGTGGCACTTGACCTCCTGCTGTTCCAGGAATAGGATACTCCATGTTTTAGGTCTGAGCATTTTCTTTGACTGTCCTCCATGCCTGCAATGCTTTCCCTGAAAACCAAGTGACTTTAATTGCTGCTCTCAGAAGATTCTGAGAGATTGATGAGGTCTTGATATCACCTCTGGCACTCTATTTCTACTGCACATGGCTGTGAATGTGCTCGGTGGCCAAAGCAAAGTGACAGTGAGGTTACTAATAAAATCACGCAAATGCTTGAGGTTGCAAAAGTTAAATACAAGAATGCTGACAGTTAGTTGTACTTAATAAAATAGCTACTATGTATCAGACAGTATGTTAGATACTGTGGGATAGAAAGATTAACAGAAGAAACTGTTTTTTCTTTCTTGTAGACACATTGGAGAGATAAAACATACATATATGTACATACACAGAAATACTATCCATGTTTATATAAAATAAATGCAAAATAAATTTTAAAAATTTAAATTCAATGTAGTTGGGGCAAGCACTTTTAGTTCTTTTCTGGTGTAACATGGACTCTCACAGCAGCAAGTTACAGGAAAAACAACAAAGAAATAGCAACTAGCTGAAAGTGGGAGATGTTTTAGTGATGCTACATTTAGCTGAATCAACTAGCACTTATCTTGTTGCATCATAATGATGTTCAATCACTGAAGGAGTGCTGTATCAAACAACAGAGTTGAAAGAAAAAATATAGAAGAAAAAACCCTCAGAGATGAATAGTAATTGGGTAATTGGGAGACTGTTAGTTTTTCCTGCCAGGTAATGTCCTTGCTCACTATCCTGTGTAAGGATGCCAAAGTGACAGGTGCTAGAACAATACACGATCATTACTATCATTACCATCATCAAAAAGTAGATAGTAAGTTCCTCAATTTAGACTGACAGGTAACAGAACAAAATGCCAAAGAGGCAAGCTTAACAAGTAGTGAAAAAGCTGAAATGGGAGACTAACAGTAATAGCTTCTTTCTTCCTTCATCTTTCAAACTGGTCCTTCTGTCAGCTTATACTCTGGATACTGGATAGGCAGTAATCCAAGAGCCCTGAAGAGCAACCCAAGAGCATCCCAAGAGCCTGAGTCCCATTGCTCTGCTTTCTCTAGTGACATGGGCCACTTGTTCATACTCTCTCCATATTTTCTTTGTACTAATGTTTGACCTAGATTCTGTGTCCTGTTACCACATTTACTTTTTCCACTTACTGCTGCATAACCAGCTCAAACACCTTTCATTTTCTGTCTTAATTCTTCTCGGTACTGTACTCATTAGAACTGTGGCTCATGTTCTTTCCATGTCTTGAATCCCATTTTCGATTCTCTTTAGGAATGACATCTCTTAAATCACAGTCCTATTCTGGTTCTCAAACTCTTGTAGGCCTTAATTTCTTCATATGTAAAATGAAGAGGATGGATTAAATTACTTCTGAGTTTTTATAGATCTAATAGTCTTTATTTATTTATTGAATTTTTTTTGAATTATTGAATTATTTTGAATAATTCAATTTGAATTTTGAATTCTGATTTGAATTTTGAAGAATTGAATTATTTATTGAAGTGCTTTCCATCTTAGAGCATCATTACTTTCATGACCATAGAAGGTATTGAGTATGCTAGATCTGATTCTCCTAGTAAAGAAGTAAGGAGTTCTTTCACAGGATTGTTGTGAGGCTTAAATGATAGAGCAAATATAAAATACTTTGGAAACCTTAAAGCACCTTTTAAACCAATTGTTGTTTTCTTCCTTCTTCTCTCCTTCCTCCACCACTTTCCTCTTTGTCATCATCATCATCATCATCGTCTTCTTCTTCTTCTTCTTCTTCTTCTTCCTTATTCTCCCTCCTTCTTCCCCATCATTAATTAGAAGACAGACAATTTCGTGAAAGAAAAATGTCTTGTCTTTTATTATAGCCTCTTCCTTTTATTCTACCTTTAAATATCTTCTCCATTATTTTGTATTCTTCTGTGTGACTTGGACTAGTGATGAGTTTATAAAAATGTGAGAAGAGAAGAAAATGGGGGAGCAGCAGCAGGAGGAGGAGAATAGGCAAGAAGAAAAGGAAAAATAGAATGAAGTGGAGGAAGAGAATGAATAAAAGAAACATTTATTCAATACTTATTAGGTGCTTAAGTGCTGTGCTGAGCACTGGGAATACAGACACAAAAGACAATCTCTGCCTTAAGTAGTTTACATTCTAATAGGTGGAGAGAACACATTTTGGGGAATGGTGTCTTGGGAGGATGTTTTTGGGTGGAAATTTACTTGGATGATGAATAGAGCCAATAGGGTGTAGACTTACATACCGTTTCCATTAATAATGAGAGTTTAAATTTGATTTATTGTTCCAGTGTGGGAAAGGGAATGGGACAAAGGAGGGTATACAGCAAAGCTGCTGACAAGAAGATGGTCAGGGAGTAAAAATCATTTTGATATAGTAGGACCTGTGAAGAGGGTTTGGAGATTGAAAAGATAGGGAAAAGAAGGAAGAAGTTTTGAATGTGAAAAATTTTGGAAACTGATCTTCAGCAAATAAAACAGGTAGTTGTCCCACTAGGACTAGAGCCAGAGTGAAGATGTTGGGCTGTGCACTGGGTTGAAACTTGGAGCCATTATTTCAAGTCTACCATTCATGGAATTCAGCATCTAGAGAGACTGACACTCACATCTAAGGACTAATCTCTTTCCTAAATTGTGGTCCTGATTCCATAACTGTCTACTGTACCTCTACCTGGATGTCCCATAGACATCTCAAATTCCACATGTATAAAGGAGAATGTATTATCTTTCCTCCTAGATTCACATCTATTTATAACTGCTATATTCCTATTGAGCATACCACTGTCCTCCCAACTTACAACCTCATTGTCCTTGTCAATTCATCACTCTCACTTATTTCTTATATCCAATTAGTTGTGATCTTGTTAATCTCTTTTAATATCTTTACTATCCCTCCCCTTCTCTCCATTCATACAACCGCCCCTCCAATCTTTCTTCCATATAATTCCCCAAAATGGTATAGTAAAAGCACAAATCGATGTCAGTATCCTTCTTGGGAAGTTTCAGTGGCCCCCTACACCTTTATGATGAAATATAAACTCTTTTTTTGTCATTTGATGTTCTATACGATCTGGATCCAACCTATTTGCTGGGAATATATCAATAAAGACATATATAAGACATCCCACCACCTTTTCTTTTTGTAGGCCCAAAAAATTCCTGAAAGAGCTTAAAAAGAATTTTAAAGAACAAATTAGAGAAATAGAAGAAAAATTGGGAAGAGAAACAAAAGTAATGCAAAAGAATAATAAAAAAGAGTCAATAGCATGGGAAAAGATATACAAAAAATTACAAAGAAAAATAACTTCCTAAAAAAAAAAGAATTGGCCAAAAATGGAAAAGGAAGCACAAGTGCTCACTGAAGAAAATAATTCCTTAAAAATTATAACTGAGCAGGTGGAAGCTAATGACTCCATGAGACATCAAGAAACAATAAAAAAAATTCAAAAAAGTTTCAAAAAATAGAAGAAAATGTGAAATTTCTCATTGGAGAAACAACTGACCTAGAAAATAGATCCAGGAGAGGTAACCTTAAAAATTATTGGACTACTTAAAAGCCATGATCAAAAAAAGAGCCTGGACATCTATTTTTTTTTTACAAAGGGGATCTTTATTTACTTTTAGTTTACAAGATCCAGTTCCAGAGTCCCTTGAGTTTCAAGTTTTCTCCCCTCCCTGCCCCCTTCCCCATGGTGGCATGCAGTCAAGTATAGAATCTGCAAATACTTTCACATTGGACATTAGTGTGGTTGTATAGAAGGGTTGTACCCAATGGAGTGAACAATGAGAAAAAAGAAACAAAACCAAACATGGAAAAGAATGATAGCATGTAGACTGCTTCAGTCTCCATTTAAAATCTGTTCTTTCTATATCTTTCTCTGAATGTAGGTATCTCCTTCCATCCTGAGACTTGTAGAGTTGTCTTACAGCTGTGCATTGCTGAGAAGAGTATTGTTTATTTAGGCTGGTTGTCACACATGTGATGTGTCTGTGATTGTGTACAAGTTTTCCCTGGTTCTGCTCTTCTCACTTAACATCAATTTATATAAGCCTCTCCAGGTAAATATGAAGTCCATATCTTCCCCATTTCTTATAGTACAATAGTATTCCATTCCATTCCATTCCATTCATATACCACAACTTGTTTAGCCATTCCCCAATTGATGGGCATCTCCTTAATTTCCAGTTTTTTGCCACCACAAAGAGAGCTGCAATAAATATTTTTGTACATATGGATCTTCCCCCAATTCTATGATCTCTTTGGGATACAACTCCAGCAGTGGTGTTACTGGGTCAAAGGGTATGCAATTATTTATAGCCTTTTGGGCATAGTTCCAGATTGCTCTCCAGAATGGTTGTATCAGTTCACAGCTCCACCAACAGTGCATTAGTGTTCCAATTTTTCCACATCCTCTCTATCATTGGACAATATCTTTCAAGAAATTATCAAAGAAGATTGCCCTGTTACGTTAGAACCAGAGGGCAAGGTAGAAATCAAAAAATCTGCAGATCACTGACTGAAAGAGATCCCAAAATGAAAACTCCCAGGAATATCTTAGCTAAATTTCAGAGCTCATAGATCAAGAAGAATGTACTGAGGGCAGCCAAAAAGAAACTATTCTAATATTGTAGAGCTATGGTTAGGATTACACAAGATTTGGCAATTTCCACATTAAAGAACTGGAGGACTTAGAACATGATATAGCAGAAGGCAAAGGAATTAGAATTATAATCAAGAATCACCTACCTAGCAAAGTTAAATATGATCTTTCGGGGGAAATGGTCATTTAACAAAATAGAGGGCATTCAAACATTTTTAATTAAAATACCAGAAATGAATAAAAAGTTTAATCTCCAGGGGAGACATAAAAAATAAACAAAAAAGAGAAAACAAAGAAATTTAATTAGATTCAACTGTTTATATTTCTTTGTGGCAAGATAATATTTGTAACTCTTAAGAACTTTATTGCTCAGAATTTAGAATTTAAAGCTATATAATCAAATGCAACTGGGAAATAATACATACAGGGACGGGGGCAGGGAGACCCTCCCTGCCCTACTAGAAAGCTAGAGGGGTGTTGGAGGAGGACATAAAAGGGAACAGATGGTGGGAGGGGCTTTATGGTGGGATCAATGTTTTGGGCTGGGGGCTAGGGGAAAGAAGGG
>JAQQSW010011680.1:0-12698 GCA_028646575.1 Pseudocheirus occidentalis | reverse complement strand
GGATCAATGTTCTGGGCTGGGGGGTAGGGGCAAAAAGGGGAGAAAATTTGTAACTCAAAACCTTGTGGAAATGAATGATGTAACCAAGAAAATAAATTAAAATTAAAAAAAATAAAAAAATAAGATATTTACCTAGTATAATGCTCAGCAATTTTCACTATGCCTGGTATATAGTGGGCAGTTAATAAGTGCTCATTTACTGACGGCTTATGGGATTGTTTTTCTTACTACTTTCCAGTGTATATTTAGAAAGAAATTGACCAAAAAAATTTAATACTTTTAAAACTACTTCTCAAATAGTCTAAGTAGCTAATGTTAATACATATATCATCATCATCTTCATCATCATCACCACCACCACCACCACCACCAAGAGAAACACAAAACAAGAACCCTGATCAATAAGAGGATGAATCACTGAGGCTAATTTTTAGACTGATACATTAAAAGCTGGAAGGGTCCTCAGAGACGATCTAGTAAAATCATATCCTTTTAGCACGTGTGGAAAGAGAGGTCCAGAGAGGTTGTAATTTGCCCAGGGTTATAGAGCTACTAAGTAATAGACCCTGAATTTGAAGTTACACTTTGTATTGGATCAGAATGCCTCTTAGGGAGAAGGGAGACTTAATTGATATATCACTTCCATAAAACATTCCAATGGTAATCATTTTTTTTCCCAGTGGCAATACCAAACTTGACAAAGGGAAGAAGAAAAATGAACATGAGGCAAAAAACCCTCCATTCTAGAAGAGTCCAGTTCTCATTTCCAGAACTCTATGAAAAATGTGAAGTAATTTAAGGGAGAAGCTACTAGAAAGAGAAAAGAGATGAAGAGAAAGAAAACAAAAAAAGCAAAACTATAGCTTATCCCAGAAGCAGTGTTCAAAATCGTAGTTTTTATAATTAAGGAAATATATGCTTACATTAAAATGCTGTAGTTATATGGAGTTATTAATTTTTCATTTATCCCCAAGTTAACTTTTGTCACTGAAAACAGTAGATTCTCTTCCAAGGACAAGAAACAAAGAACTGGTATACTTTACCCAACCTTGAAGTCTTGCAATTTGAATATATGCATTTCACATTACAGAACACAAAGAACGCTAGGAAAAAGAGAACACAGCAGGAATAAGTCTTCATTTGGAATGAGGCAAGAGAGGATGGAAAATTATGATGACATACAAAAATAAGAAAACCAAGAAAAGTGTGATAATGGAACATTTGTATATATACAGAAGGGAGAATGAAATTCAGAAAGAAATAATCAGGGAAATTTTATTACTACTTGGTTAAATCTATTGAATTTAATATACATTTTAAAAGTAGCACATTCCCTCCAACTTTAACCTTAACCCCAAATGCACGTTCCTTTGACTAACCCTAAATGTGTTCCCTCAATGCCTCTACTCTAACCTTAAATGTGTTTCTAGCCCTAACAGTAATAGGTTTAGAGCTTCATGTATAGTCTGTTCTTTTTGATGATGTTGCTAAGAAAAAAAGAGAAGTTTTTAAAAGGGGGAACCTATTTCTCACTAATGAAAGAACTGGAGAACAATAGTCTCACTGACCATCTGAAAGCAGTTATCCCATGTTCCACTTGGCATGACACTGACACAACTTAAGGTAAAGAAATCAGCCTAGTTCTTACCATTTGGGAACTCAGTCAAAGTCAAACAGAAATCGGAGATGTATAATGGTCAACAGAACCGACAGCTGTAAAACAGAAAGTACTGATTTTAAAGTGAAAGAACAGAGGTTAAAATAATAGCTAAGGCTTACCCACTGTATGACTTTCGTTGCCATGTTCCTTCCATTGGCCCCAACATCTTCACTTATAAAATGAAGGAGTTGGACTACAAGGTCTTTGAAATCACTCATTGTTCTAGATCTATGATTCTACACTAGTAGAAATCTTATATGGATGTGGAAATATTGAACACATCTGTGAATTAACTAGTCATGTGTGCTAACTAAATTTTCATAAAAAGGATTTTGAATTTGATGAAATTCCAAAAGTTATCTATACACTAAGACTAGGTACACATCAAGCGTTCATAATGGTAGGCCCTCAGATTAGAGTCCATTTTAATTTGGGGATCCTTTGCTGCCATCATGTGCTTATTACTGCTGCTAGCTATTGACATAACAGCTCAACCAAAGAAAAGAGCTGTGGTTCAATGACAATCTGTACTTTTCCAGGTTCAACAAATATTTTGATGTACTAATGGGCCCAAATTAGGACACCATCTGCCAGATATATAAAAAACCATCAGAGTAAGAAGAGAACATTCATTACAGGTAAAATCGACTAATTCATTGATTTTAAAATATTTTCTATCCTAGTACACAGGGTAGCATCCATTGGTCTAATAAAACATAAAAGATGAATGTTCGGGTGGCTAGGTGGCGCAGTGAATAGAGCACCGGCCCTGGAGTCAGGAGTACCTGAGTTCAAATACAGCCTCAGACACTTAACACAAAAACTAGCCATGTGACCTTGGGCAAGTCACTTAACCCCAACTGCCCTCCAAAAAAAAAAGCAAAAAAAAAAAGATGAATGTTCTAAATTAAAGAGAACTCAGAGACCCTTAGTTCCAATTCATAACTCAAAGAGATTTTTCTTATACATGATTCCCAAGAGGAAATCATTCAGTTTTTTCCTAAAGATTTTTTTAGTGAGGGGGGCTTCACACCTACCTGAGATAGATCATTTCAATTTGATACACCTCTTAATTGTTCAGCAATGACATATTCTATAATTATCTAGTTTCTTTTTGCTTTTCAATGACAGCGTAACAAGTTACAAGGGTATTCAGGCCAAAAAATGCTTAGAAAAGAAGACAGTGAGTTTGAGTGATCAAGAAACAGTCAACAATATAGATATATAAAAGTCTCATTTTACATTTAAAATTGGAAAAGGCAAAATAATTTGAGGTTAATTGAAAATTTAAGCAAATATCTAAAGGAATTATAAGACTTGAAAGAAGGAACAATTTGTCCCACATGACCAAGTAAAGAATTCTTTTGAATGATTTTGACTATAGCATTTTATGCTAATTTTAATAGTTCTTCCTTTGTGACATAAGTATAAGACCACATTTTAAACATTTCAACTATTATGAAGATTTCATCAGAAAGTCATTTTTCCTTAAAATACTATATTTAAGAAGTATTGTATTTCTAATTATGGTTTCAGTTTTAAACAGCCACTTTTCTCAATGGATCCCATCTTTGATGATATAATGGAAGAAAAATGGAATAGAAAAATCACTTAAAAACATTTGCTTTGCAGTCCGTTTTGTAGACACACATCTATTATGTAAAGGGTGAAATCAATTTTTGTATAATGATTCTATCCAAGGAACTGGATCAATTTATGAGTTGAAGTGATGAGTAAAAAGGAAATTTATAAAAGTTGCAGTTCAACCACTGCTATGAAGGAAATGGCTAACTTTCATTCATTCATTCATTCTTTCATTCAAAAATAGTTTCTTGGATGAAAAAGACTAAAGAACAGTATACTTAGACTCATCATGCTTGATTTAAATCTTGATCCTAATATTTATTGAATACAATTCTAAACCAGATACTTAAATTCACTAAACCCCAAATTTCTTGATATTGGAGATATGAATTTTGGCACCATATGTATGTCATGGGTTTGTTATGAGGGAAGTGCTTTGTAAACCTTAAAGCACTTTTGCAATTTTGTTTTAAGTTACCATGATGATCATAATATTAGTAATTAATAAGAACAATAATACTTACACATACAAGGCAAAGAGAAAATAAAACTTTAAGAAGATAGAAACATGTAATAATATAAGAATCAATAGGAACTTTTTGTATTGACAGCTACTTGATGACATGCTCCATCTGTTACTTCACATTGATTATTTAGTTATTTAGTATAATGAATACAGGGCAGGGTAGGGTGGGGGAACCTTAGAAGGCAGCAACTTTACCTGCTTCATTAAAAAAGAGGGCCAAAAATATGAAGAGATTTGTCCAAGTTTATACAAGAACCCAGATTTGAACACAGAGACTATTACTTCACTGCTGGTGCTCTTTCTGCTCTATATCTCCTTACTTTAGGCCTAATCATAAGAACCATTCATTAAAGCAATATCCATGTAAGATTACTAAAGTAACTGCAGGTCATAGAAGCATTTCATATAACTTCATAAGTTGCTATTATCTCATCAGAATTGAGGTATCTCTTCTACAACCTTCTATTAACGATATCAAGAAAACATCTTCCTCTACTAGCTAGTTCAGAGACAGCGACAGAAAGAGAAAGAGAGAGGGAGAGAGAGAGGGAGAGAGAGAGGGAGAGAGAGAGAGAGAGAGAGAGAGAGAGAGAGAGAGAGAGAGAGAGAATTTTGCTCTTTCCTTTTTGTTAGTCATTATTATCCCCAAAATTATGCAGCTCCCAGCTATCTATTTCTTCTTAAGTTGGAACATAAAGATCCTGGGAAAAATGGTGGCTGTTCAGGCAGCATTTCTCTCTCACCTTATAATTAGTCTTTGATTACTGAGGTCTGTAAGTCCCTAAGATGGGGCATTTCTATTCACTCTCAGAAATACACTATGTACTTCTCTTTCTTACCCCTAATTTATAATGAATATGAAATAAATATATAATCAAAGTTACAGTGTTTGACATTTTACAAGCAGCTCTAGCCCTCAACTAAAAGAGGTTTTTGGTCTTTGGATTCCTGTAAACCTGCTATACATAATTTAATAGAACATAGCAAAACAAGTTTTTGCTTTCCTAACAGAGGTATCTTTGTAATCACCAGAATAATATTCCCTGAAATGAGGAATAAAACTGTTTTGCTGTCTATCATGCCTTAAATGAAGCAATCTTTAGAGACCAATTAATTTATTTTACCTTGAGGGAGCTTTCTTATTAATTGAGTTTCACAAGTACCTTAGTACTGAGAAAAGAGAGCTTCTAAGAGCAGGGCTATTTCATGATTGTCAAATGCATAACACAGAAAACCCTTACCTCATTATATACTAAAATGGACTTCTGGAACAAAATGATTTTGTGCAAATTTGGAAAATCATGAATAAATTTTCCCTGAAGCCTGATGACACGAGGATAAAACAGTCACTGAAGTCTCTGAGCCTATAGATATGACAGATCAAATCCAGAATCCAAGCTAAGGTTACCAAAGTCTAGCAAGGCTAAAGAGTCTATCCTGTATTCTCCTTATTAGTATTATTTGCCATTTACAGGCTATGTGGCAGAGGACCTGAATTAAAACTCATCTTAGCTACTTATTACCAGTTTGATTTTGGAAACATCCAGTCTCATACTCTTACTTGCTATGTTTCCCTGGACAACTTCTTTAACTTCTTTCTGCCTCCATTTCCTTATCTAAAAAATAAGAACAATAGTTCCTACCTTTCAGGTTTCTTGTGAAAATTAAATGCTATGGTATTTGTAGAAGGACTTGACTAGATAATTTCTGAATTCACTACCAGTGATACATTTTATGAAACAGGAATTGAATAGATCTGAGTATATTTATGTGGTTCAGGGAAGCATCCAGTGCCCTGTTCATGACTGAAAATGAAGATGAGAAAAAGGAAAACAGAGAGATTACTAATTTTCATAGTTAGTGGAAAATTAGACTATATTTGTGGATGTGTCATGGTTATAGAGATGCAGAAGTATGAGAAGGAAAAGGAAGAGAAAAAGAAGAAAGAAGGGCACAGTTTAATCTTGCAAGCATGAAAACACTGAAACCGAATAAGGAAGGGATTGTTGTGATGAGGACAACTGCATTTATATCTCTTAAAGAGATTTTCAAGGTCAGCTTGAGAAAGGGGATGAACTGATAGTTCTTTCTGACTGAGAAAAGAAAAAAAATCATTGAAACCAGTAGATTATGTGATCAACTGCTGAAGATAATAAAGAGCCTCTTTTATCATTTCTGACTGTGTGAGTAAATGAGGAATAGTAATTCTAAGAGACTAAGGTGAATGCAGAGAAGAGGTGAATTAATATTATCTCATAGTTCCAACAAATCCTTCAAAACCAAAAATGAAAACTTATTCCTTCTTTATGGTCTCTCCAATTACCCCACCATGGAATTATCTCTTCCTCATCTCAAGCTTTGTAGAACTTATCTCTTGGATAACTATTACACATTGCCTTGAATTTTTCAGAAAGTTACCCTTCTACTTGGATGACACTTGTCCTTGAATTAGATTGTTGGCAACACTCAAAGGAAACTGCCAGATACAAAGACAAGGGACTCAGTTATATTGTTTCTTCTAGCTCTGTGCCTTTGGGCAAATCATTTTTTTCTTGCCCTTAACTTCCTAATATGTTTACTACATACAGGGGGATATTGCAAGGATTAAGTTAAGTAGTACATCTGAGACATTTAGTAAATAATGAACTGTCATATAAATGTCAGTAGTTCCTATTATTTCAGTTTGTTATTTGCCTCCATTAAAGAACTACTCCCATAGGCTTACATGGTATGTGGGACAGATTGCTAGAATTAACACTGGTTCATCCCATGCTGCTCAGAAAGCAGGGCAATATTTTCCTTTCAGGAGAAGAACCAATGCCAATATTCTGTCCAGGGCATGGTCCCATTCTAGATAACACCTACTTTTACCCCTCAACTTGATGCCGATTCTTATCGATTCTCAACACATAAATCAACAGGTGCTTACCAAAGACCTACTGTATGGCAGGCACTGTGCTAGTAAGTTGACAAATATCAATTTCTTTTATACAAATATCAATTCTTAAGAAGTTGAAGGATTGTCTCTTAAAGGAGACACTAAAAACATGTCTACATATATACAGAACACAAATGAAGAGAATAAATGCAAATGCATAGAAAGTAGTCAATTGCAAGATAGTTTAAGACAAAAATACTGGGGCTTTAGGTTATTTTCTGAGAAGCTCTAGGGTTCTAATTCTCCTGTCAATCACAGAAGGATCCAAGTAAATCCTGCAAGAAACAGCTTCCCTGGCATCCCAAAACAGAATGATATAAGCACAGGCAGGCTTGTCATCAGAGGAAGAGCCATCATGAACTGGAACTTTTAGGACAGAGCAATTCACACAGAGTATCTACTAAGGTATGGAGGGTTTTTGATGTGCATTAGTAGAGGAAATACTCACAGATACTTGAAGCATAAAACTCTACACTTGGGCAGGGACAGTAAGGATTCTTTCTATCTTCCCTCACTTAGCACACTAATACTTGTTAGTTGATATGGCTGGTATTTTACCTTAGCACTGTCACAGCTGCAGAAGAAAAAGGGGCAGATTATTAACAAGCCATATATATTATCTACACGGTTAAAAGAAAAGTAAAAAATGCTGGGCAAAAGAATAAAAGAAAAAATAACTTAAAAGTTCAGCCTGGTGTTGGTTCCAAAACTAGTGAAATGAGAAAAGCTATCAGAGTTCTCAAGAAACAATTTTATTTAGCTGAAGAGGCTTTGCCTAATAAGAAAGGGCAATTGAATTGTAAAGTTAGAAAAGTAGCAATGGTTGCCAACAGCCATAGACATTCCATCATTCTTTCTCCCCTACCAGGACAGCCTGAAGCTAGCAGATAAAAGCAGAAAGTGAGTGGTTCTCGTGTATCGATGTTTTTTGGTTTTTTTTTTAAAGACTCACCCATCATACTCTTTTTGCAAATCTTGGACAGTTAAAAAAATATGCCAAATGAGATCTCTTCATGAAGGAACTGTGGGATTCATAATTGACTTTTTGCTTGTGGTTCAGTGTTTGTGTGAGAGTGTGAGAGAGAGAGAGAGCGTGTGTGTGTGTGCATGTGTGAATATGAGTGTGTGTGTGTGTGTGTGTGTGTGTGTGTGTGTTTATATCACTGGGGAAACCTTATGTGCCAGACTACTGCAAACTGCTTGAGATCTTCATCTATAGAACATTCACAAGTTTGGCAGTAATGACCCCATCACAAGTCAGAGGCAACTGTTTTTGACAATACATTGAGTCTTTTCTTACTCTCTGGGGTATATTTATGTAAGAAGCTATAATTCCCTGATGGGGAAATCAGAGTAGTTACAGAATGGAAGGTGATGTTTCTAGAAGAATAAATAATATTTTTGTGTGTACAGATATGAAAATGAAGTTTAATATGATGTTGATGGCAGGTAATCAGCTAGGTAAAACAGAGTGGCAATGAGGAAGAAGAAGGTACACTGTAAGGGTCACACTGTTTTTTTAAGGAATGTATATTATATGTGTGTGTGTTACTAATGTATTCATTTAATTTCATTTGCCCTCCACTGGTTGTAGCTTAAATAATAGAATTTCCTTGAAAGGTCAAGTTTGTCAAGCACGGTATCAAGCTTGACTGGACAAAGTTTATGTTGAAGAAGGATATAACCATATACTTTCAACACAATACTGAAGTGAAGGTAGGTCCCTCAAAATCTCAGAGGATGATGGGAGTAGAGAAAGTTAGAGAAGAAATGTTTGTTCTACCTCAGAGGTTCAGAGAAGGATCTATATGAGAAAGAAGAATCATGGAAGAGAGACTTTGCTTTTTGATTAAGAGGCTTCTGGCTGTTCTAGGGAGATAAGATTAGAATTACATCCGATGAAGTCTCTCATCAGGGCTCTGGGGTTTAAAAGCAAAATTATCATGCAATATTTTTTTTCTTAAATTTCCAATGAGATTTGATTTCAAAGCAGCTGAGGATAGGTTGAGAGAATAAAAAAAACTAAAGTTGTCACAAGTCAAAGACACAGTAAACTTCCTTTATTCAGTCTTTTGTCCCTTTTTCTTTGCTTCAAATTTTGATTCAATTTGTTTTATGTTTTGTTTTGTTTTTCACTAGATAAAGACCTTGACTATTTGTTTTGGATATGTATACTATAAGGGACAGCAGATCATTACTCTTGAGATCTATGAAACTGAAGTCTAAATGTCAATCCCAAATCATTATATTCAGCAACAATAGTTCCATTTCTCCCCAAACCTAAAAATTTCAAATATAAAGTCTAGGAGGAAGAATCTAACAAGTCCTATTAAGACTAGCTAGGTCCGTGAACTTTGACAGTGATAGCACAGAATCAATGACAGGTAATTTTTCATTAGTTGATACTAAAAAGATTTTTAAGGAATATAGACAGTATTGAAAATTTTAAGAAGTGATCTGGGGAAGCATACTAAAGTTCAGAAACTCATTATTGATTAAAAGATATTAATAAATACTCCAGTGACTGAATTTGATGACCTCTTAAGAGTTTTATTTATTCAAAAATCAGAGAGGATACAAAACTGATTTTTTCCTCCTAATAATTATATTTGGGCAATTGGGGATTTTGACTTCCTTGTATAAGTGAATTAAAAATTGTGAGCTTTCAAAGCATAACACTATGTCAATTCCAGTAGCACTAATTTTTGGAATGGTGCTAAAATATATTATGTTTGCAGTTCACCATTTCTGAAGCCAAAAATTCAAAATATTTAGTTCAAAAGATTCTACTATAAAGATATGGGCATATCCAGGATGTCCCCTGTGATTATTTAATATTTTTTTCTAGAAATGCCAGCAATACTGATGACAAGAATATGAAGTTAACGGGAAAAAATAGAGAGATGAGACTATCTCTTTATGAAATAGAGATGAAACTCTATTAGAAACTTTGAAGTCTGCCTGGAAAGCCAGAGTATTATCAAAGAAACTCATTTAGAGAAAGTAAAATAGCAGTATATAAATTAAATCCACAAAATTTTCATCTGTTCCATACAGAAAATGGTATCTCATTTAAAAGAAGTCCAAAATCCATAAAAACCAGTCTAGCAAAACATACTAAATATATACAAACACAATTATGAGACATACTTTATAAAAATTAAGATATTGCATTACTTAAAAGAATATTTACTACTTGGAGATTGACTGTAGCAATGTAATAAAAATAACACTACCTAGCTTATCATATACATTACTGCTATACTAATCAAACTATTAAAGAATTTCTTTATAGACTGAATCAAAATTATGTCAGGGGGAAAAAAAGTTCTAGAATCTCCAAGGAAGTAATGAGAAAAATAAATAGAAGCAAAAGGTAAAACAGCACTTCTAAAAAATAAAATATTACAGCACAGTAATAAAAAAAAATTGGTAATAAATGAAAAGAATAGAAAAGGGGATCATTGTAACTAACACACTAAATGAGGCACAATATCCATTCAATAAAAACTGCTATGAATTCTGGAAAATGATATAACAGAAAAATTTATTTAATTAAGTAGCTTGTACTATATGTCACAATATATGAAAAATAAATAATTGACTCTAATAGAAAAAGGTCATCTCTCTTTTTTTAATGAATAAAATGGATGGAAATATCTTTCTCAGATAAAGTAAGGCAGAAAGTTTTAGCCAAAGAAAAAATGATAACACAGAATTGAAAAATACACCTTCAGCTACATGAAATTGAAACTGTGTGGGATAAAAAAAAGTTCAATCTGAGTCTGAGCTCAGAAAAGATCTTTATCCTTTCTTGTGAGAAAGGGCACAGCCGTTGTCACTCAAGCAATGCCTGCCAGGTAGTGCAAATTGCAGAAGCTCACACACTTCTGTTAGCCTAATCCTAACCCCACTTCCTCCTATCCCCTCCCCCGTCCTACTTTACCATTGGTTGGTAAGGCAAACTCGCAATTTTCTTACTAATGGTAACTAATCAGCAAAAAGCAATCTCAGTCCATTACCATAATTATTACTAATCAGGTTCTAATTTGGTTAGATAACATACATAATACATGAGGTTCACTAGGCAAGCGCAGTAAAAACCCCAGAATACTGAACCCCCACTCTTCTAAGTATCCCAAGGCCACTGTCTGCTTCCTAAATGGTCAAATCCACCTGCTGCTGCCAGCTCATTTTTATTTTATATCATCTCACTTTTAGTATTATTTAGGAGTTCTCTGGGAACTGGGAATCCAACTTATTCCCAAGGCTACTGCTTCAACTCTTCCCAAGGCTACTGTCTGGTATTCTTTATCGGTTGTCTTGTTTCAGCAATTCTTGCAGTTCTGTAGAAAATTAACCCTTTGCTACCTTTCACACTGACAATGCTTTCCCCAAACTAAAAAAATGCCTCTAATTTAGTCTAAATAGTTAATTCAATCAATTGTATTAATACACAATAGTTCTTACATTACTTTGAAATACTCGGTGATCCCACATGTATGGGGAAATGATACTGAACTTAGTTATATAGTATAAAGAAGAAATGAGAATGTAATAGGATGTTCAGAGTGGGGAAATTTCACTGCAAGTCCTCTCTCACAAAACAGTTTTTTTTTTTTGAAAAACAACAATGCTGTTCAGATAAGAATGGGAATTATCATGGGCAAGAAAAAAAATCACTGTATCACATATCTTAGATAAGGTTCAAAGGTCCACATATGCAATGAATGAACCCAAATGTATAAGATAAAGAGCTATTCCCCAGTTGGTAAGTAGTCAAAAGATAAGAATGAATGGTTCATAAAATATTTATGAATGTCGAAGAAATATTAGGGAAGAAAACTACACATCACTAATGCATTTGAAAACCACACTAGAAATTCTAGTGGGGGTCGGAGCCAAGATGGCGGTGTAGAATCAGCAGGGTCCCGCAGCTCCCACACCACCACCCTAAACACCCATAAAATATGAGCCCAGATAAAGCCTAGGAAAGTCTAAGACTCTCAGACTCACAAAAATACAGAGAACACAGCTCTCGCTAAAGGCAGCTCAGCAGCAGAGACTCAGCACCCCGCTGAGCGAATGCTGGAACAGCCGGAAGCCAAGACCCCAGCCAGGCATAGGATGGTGGGAAGGAGCTGAGCCGAGCCCCGCAGCCAGCCTGCAGTGGTTCTACAGCCTCCAGCACCCCCACATGTGCCAAGGCGTGAGGAGCAGGACAGGAGAGAGCTGCACCAGCGGAGCAGAGACCCAGCCAGCCCAAAACCCCAGCCTCGGCCAGGCAAGACCTCAGGGCAGCCAGGAGGAGCAGCAGAGCCTCCCAAACAGCAGCTTGAGCCTACTTCAAAGAAAATCTAAAGCACCCACCTAAGGGGTTCTTTAAATCTTCAGATATGGTTAGTGAAAGTGAAACTTTGAAAATTAATTTGGGAGGTGAAGCAGTTCAGCCATTCTGCCCCGGGGACAAAGAAGCAGTGGGGGAAAGGAACTGCTGGATCCACACACAGCCGCCACCAGGCTGCTTTAGAGCCCCCGGCCTGCAGACTCAGCAGGGGGGCTGAATAGATTGATCAGTGCTAAGTGCTTTGCGTTGAGTGGCCTGGATCTGGATGGAGGTCTTGGGTGGTGGTCCTGGGGTGCACTTTCAGCAAGCCAAACCTGGGGTGGACTTGCAACACCCCCCTAATAGCACCGGCAGTTGGGAAAACCCCAGCAATTTGGAACATAGCTTCCCCCCTTGGAAGCAGAGTTTCACAGAGCTAAAAAAAACCAACCAATTAATTGACTGGCCAATATGAGAAAAAGGAAACAAAATAAAAATGATAAAACTCAAGAATCCTTTTGGGGGACAAAAAGGGTCAAAACATGGACCTGGAGGAAGAGAGCCTAGAACTCAGAACTCCCACACCAAATGCTTCCAAGACAATTGAAGAATGCCTAGAAGCTATACATCAACTGAAAAAGGACTTTGAAAACCAAATAAGAGA
>JAQQSW010011679.1:0-12699 GCA_028646575.1 Pseudocheirus occidentalis | reverse complement strand
CGAACAGTATATTACTATAGTCGTTGACTACTGAGTCTTTAGTACCCAGTCTATTCCATCGATCCACTACTCTGTTCCTTAGCCAGTACCAGGCAGTTTTCAGGACTGCTGCTTTATAATAGAGATTAAAATCTGGTACGGCTAGGCCAACAGGTTCTTTTTAATATCAGTATTCTACCAGTGTTTCTGTATGGCAGCAAGAAACATAACAGAATTTAAATAATTTAAAATGAACATGCAGAAGACAATTAAGAGGTATTTGGTGGTTGTGAATATGTCACAACTATAATGGTAAGAGTAGGCAATGAGGTACCCTTCCTTAAAACAAGCACTGGATACCCTGCCTGATACCAGTCCATATGGAAGATTGCTGAGCCTGCTTCTGTTGCATACAGAGTGAAGAGGAGCTCTCCCTCCTCACTTCAGAGCATAGGTAGGTATCCTCTGACTGTTTCCTGTTGGCTTACTGTGAGGTGATGAAAAGCTTTTTAATTGGCTGCTGAGCTGGAACTAAGTGTGCATACAAAAGGTCTGAGCAGACAGTCTCTCACTTTCTTCCCTGGCAGCCTTTGAATTGAGAACTGCCTTGAGCTGCCAAGTGGGGGAGGGGCTACCATGTGTCCATGAATGCCTGGTGTCTCTGTTTCTTCCGTCTCAATTGTGTTTGTTCTTGCCTGATTTTAGGCGAATGGATATCGGAGATGTAACAGACCAAGTTAAGACCTTGTAAGCTTCAGGAGGGTGGGAGAGCTCTCAGAGAGATCAAAAGCTGGAGTCAGTAGCGGAGTCTGCTGATAACAACAGCAGCCAAGTCTGGCAAGGAGCTCGCCAGAATAGAGACCTACTAGACTCAGAGCAGCAAAGAGCCAGCTCAACTGAGCAAGGGGCTGACTCATTCATTAGTGATGCCACACCTAAAAGTGTGGACTCCAGAGAGGGAAAGAGGGACTCCCAAGGGTCCCAGGCCAAATTCTCAATTGGGAAGGAAGCGGAGGAGTGGTTGGGTTGAAAAATACCCTTCATCCTTAATTTAGTAAAAAAAAAAAAAAAAAGTAAACACAGAGATGTCTTAGGATAAGAACAGGAGTTTATTCTCTTCCCCAGGAGAAAAGGGTGGTCTGCCCCATGAGACATCATGGGGAAGAGGCAAGTTACAAAGGGCAGAACCAGAATTTATAACTCAATTTAGTCAAGCCCCCTTTCCTGTTTCCTTTCTCACTGGAGAGGCATACCTCCCCAAATTCTTCCCAACTAGGACAGGAAGAGAAGAGAGGCGGGAGGGTCCCACCAAGGCAGGAAAACAGACAAAGGAGGATAAAAGTGATTGACAGCAGCAGTGGAGGAGGGGGGGGGAAGGGAAAGTTAACAACCCCAAATTGAGAAGTTTTCACTCATTCCACACAGGAGGAAGAGGGAGGAGGCAGGATGTTTTTAATCCCTGTCCACTCTCCCCAGAGACCAAGGAGGACTATAGAGGGGGAAAATCAGGTCTGGAAGTGTTGTACTTCAGGCTTCAATATACTTCTCAGTAAATTGTCCATTGTAAATTAGCTTTGTAAAAGCTAATCGATGTTAATTGATATTGGGATTGATATTGGGATATTGATATTTAACTGGTTAAATGATTTTGGAGGATCATACTCTATATAAAGCATAGGCATAAAAGAGGAGGCAGGTGCTCACCCTTTGTACTCAAAGGGGACTAATGACATCCCCGTGTTAGGGTCATAGCACAGAGTGTTTGGACTTTGTCCGGTCAGTCAAACCTGGACTCAGAAAGCACTACCACAGTTCAGGCACAAATAGTACATTTTAGTATTTGGAATGAAGATGTTTCTAGATTTGGGCATCTCACATTTCCTTTATGTTCCTGCAATTCTGAGTCAGTAAGCAGAGAGAATGATGGCATTGTAGTAAGGAAAAACCACAGGCTTTTGTTTGCTTATTTTGTTTTTTGGGTGAGGTAATCACGGTTCAGTGACTTGCTCAGGGTCTCACAGCTAATAAGTGTCAAGTGTCTGAGGCCGGATTTGAACTCAGGTCCTCTTGGCTCCATAGCCTGGTGCTCTATTCACTGCATAATCTAGCTACCCCCAAAACCAGACTTTTAACCTAATTTCTGACACTTGTTAGCTGGGTCATCATGGGCAAGTCACTGAATCTCTCTGAGTTTTAGTTTACTTATCTATAAAATAAAGACAAAGATATCATATAGTACCTTCCCCATAAGGCGATATGATAATCAAATAAGATGCCATAAAGAAAATGCTTTGCAAATAAAGAAGTCACCATTTATCATATGTGAATGTATATATACATATATACATACATATGATAAAGATTGCCATATTTAATTCATATACACATACACTAAGTGCTCAGTCACGTAACAGAGACAATTAGGAAACAGGACAATATGCTACAAAATGAACAAAATTGTCGTTTGCTTATTTTTGAAAGCAAACATCTTAGAACATATACTTCCAAATAAATGCTGTCCTCTTTCGTCACCTTGAAAGGCGATTCAGTTGTTTCAGTTACGCTGTTACTGATTGAAAGTGTTTTTTGGAACAACTTCTCAGAATCGGCTCGAGTCACTTTTCAAGTCACACAAGAAAATCTGTGTCCTTTCTCTGTATCATATATTCTTTTAGGCTAAAAACAGCATTACCCAGCTTGATCACCAAACTTACCTATTAGACTTATTTAAATGACTTTTGACTGTTTCCAAAAATAAAACCCACCCTCAGTAGATGAAAATTTGTTACCACTGAGAACATTCAATGGAATGTACTGCAAGTACTTGAAGAAAATTCCAAAATAGAATTCTAGATACGTTTCAAACAGGAGATGGATCATCATAATAAGTATATGCCTTCTAATAGTGACTATTTCTAAGTGAGAGGTGTATGGTGCATTCAAACAGAACTACCTCTGATGTAAGGGTTTCCCAAACCCTTTCTAAGGCTGCATATTCATCTTTGGTATCCACTTGGTGTTCAACTCTCACCTGTGACTCCATGTATCAGCAAGCACCCTAGCATACCTAGGGCAGCTGCTAGCACAGGTTCTTAGATCTGCTTCTCTAAATGAAAGCAACTCAAAATGGGTTAACAGTCTCACTTTAATCTATCAAACATATATCATTTACCTAGTTCAGGGGGAAAAGTCAGCACCCTGAACTTCAGAGAATACAAACAAATTACAAGGAGAAGTTACAAGCAAACAGAGAAACAAATCAACAGACAGGCTTTCAACCATCTGACCATCACATCCATACCTAATCAGTTACCAGAGAGGGAAGCACCAACATCTGGGTTTTTCAAAGCCGGGAGCTCAACGGCTTCCCAGAGTCTCGTCTGACCAAATCACACAACTCTTCTCAAAGTGAGCTCCAAAGCAAAACCTCACATCAGGGTGTATATATAGCCTTCTCCTGGGTCAGAGAATGTCACAGCCCTCTTGACCCACTGCCCAATCACAAAGCAACAAGGCACGGGCATTCCCAAAAAACAAACCTCCCGCCACAGGCTCCATGTGACCATATTCAACCTGTTAGGGGGCAGAGTATATTTTCAAATCAGGAAAGGTTCTCAGAGCCACTTAAACCAAGGACGTAGGGGCAGGGAAGATCTTCAGATTCCTGTAACACTCCAAGAAGCTATAACAAGCTCAGCAGTCATACTCTGGCAAAACTGTCTCAACAGATTGGCTAAACTCAATTGAGGGTTAACCACTGGGCCTCAAACCTGTTGATGGGTTACCCCAAACATGTTAAGACTCCACCTGGCAGTATGAACAGATGAGAACAATTTGCTCCAAAAGCCATGAAGGTGGTTTAAGCAGACTCTGGAGTGCTCATAGTTTAGTCAGACTTTTGAAGGTCACCCACTGCCTTCCAGACCATTGCTAGTTATCCTGACTTTTATTTTGCCACTGGACTTTGACAACTCTGGAAGACCCTGTGATCTCATCAGTCCTTTTTGAAAACAAAGGACAAACAACATTTCTATATGGATAATGCCTATTTGGATGTAAAAATAATTCTGGCAAGCTCGTTTGGAAAAAAAAGTTGCATAGAACATAGTTTCATATAATATAGTTATATAAGTGCAAAAGTAGTTGGAGTTATATCAAGAAGGGTTTGTTTCACAAAGGCCATTGGGAAATGAGCTTGGCCTCAATGGATAAAATATAAATGGGCAGAGAGGGAAAGAGAAGTCATTGCCAGTGGGGATAACATGATTTGTTGTTGTACAAATGTGAAGAGTGTGACTATAATATACAAGGAGATCAGCATAATTAGAACATGGAATTTTCATTAAAGGGAAATAACTTTGAATAGGTTTAGTTGTGGAGGTAGGGTGGAGAAGACAGGTATAACTTACTGAAGGCCTTGGAAACAAGACAGAAGAGTTTAGATTTGATGTAGAGGCAATTCTAGTTACTAAACAATTTACACCTTATTATATAAGGTGTGACTATAAAGCAACACAATTTGCTTTCAAAACACAGGTATTAAATTGAAGATACCATGACAAAAATGATATTTAGAAAAGATTTATTTGGCATAAATATTCGGAATGGATTGAGGTAGGAAAAGATGAAAAGCAGAAGGAAAATGTAGGAGGTTGTAATAAGCCTAGTGAGAATATCTAGGTAGAAACAGGAATAGAAAGAGAAAGGTGAATCTGAGAGACATTGGGAAGAAAGAACCAACTGAACTTGTGTAATGATTGATTGTAAAGTAGAGGAATCTATGATAAATTCAGGGTTACAAATATATGAGAACAGTGATGTCATTAATAGTAGCAGGGAAGTTAGGAAGCAGAGGAAAAAGATGATGTCATTGGTTTTATGTGTGCTAAGATTGAAGTAACAATGAAACATTCAAGTAGAAATGATCAAGAAGTACGGCACCGATTAAAACTATTGTGAGAAGTTAGAAGTGAAAATGGAAACTTGTTCTAGTACTGGCTTCCTTTAAGGA
Source organism: Pseudocheirus occidentalis (assembly GCA_028646575.1). NCBI lineage: Eukaryota > Metazoa > Chordata > Mammalia > Diprotodontia > Pseudocheiridae > Pseudocheirus > Pseudocheirus occidentalis. The sequence continues at coordinate 7,709 of JAQQSW010011679.1, read as the reverse complement.
CTGTGACGGAGAAAGTCAAAAAAGGGAAGCAGTTGCTTTTGATACATACTGTCCCAAATTAGTGGCCTTCAGCATGACTTTTCTGATTGTCAGTACCATCAGCTCTCCATCCCCTGATCTAATCAACTAAGCATCAGACTGGTATTTTCCTTGTCCTGTGATTAACAGACTCCCTCCTGCTATTTCCTTCATTCCTATGATTCAGTTTCAATCTGTGGAGGCAGAGATGATTCCCTCCCTCCCTTTCCCTTGATGCTCCTTATCTCTACAGTATTTAGCTCAGTCCTATCCTCATCCGCCCAATTCTTTCATTATATACTTTTGTTGAAAAACTCACTATTAACTCTAGAGCTTTTCCTTTTGCATTTTTTCCATCTTCTTTCTCTTAATGAAACCTGGCTTTAAAAATAGAAAATAAAAATACACAACCAAACAAATGAGAGTTACTTCTTCTCTCATTCCCCTAGCACACCAGTCCAAGTGGAAAAGTCAGCATAATCCTTGATCCCCAATGCTACTTCCAAACTTTTGCTCTGCCACCATAACTCAGCAACTTTGCCTCCACTTAAATTCACTTCATCAGTCTAGAGCAAAGGTTCTTAACTGTTCCTGTGTATGTCAATGGACCCCTTTGGCCCAGTCTGAAGAAGTCTCTGGACCTCTTTTCAGAATAGTTTTTAAGTACATAAAATAAAATATAGAAGATTACAAAGGAAACAAATTAACAATGAAATATAGTTATCAATTTTTTTTAAGTTCACAGATTCCAGGGTAGGAACTCCTGGTTCAGATGATTCTTTTTAGACCAGTAGTTCTCAACCTTCCTAATGCTGTGACCCTTTAATACAGTTCCTCATGTTGTGGTGACCCCCAACCATAAAATTATTTTCATTGCTACTTCATAACTGTAATTTTGCTACTGTTATGAATCGTAATGTAAATATCTGATATGCACGATGTATTTTCATTGTTACAAATAGAACATAACCCACAGGTTGAGAACTGCTGGTTTAGATCATTGCTGCTCTCATTTACTGGCCTCCAAATCCCCCCTTCTCTCATGGTTTCAATGGTTCACAGTCTTGTTTTCAACACCAAGACCTGATTTTTGCCACTGGAAAATTCAATATTTATATGGCTCTACCTTCAAACATCTTGGGCTCACAGTTTATTAACTTCAACTCCCATAACCTATATCTTCAATCTTCCACAGCCACTCCCAGGGGTGGTCTTTTCATCATATGAAACTGCTCTGCCTCTATGTTCCCAGACTCTGAAATTCTCTCCTCTGATCATATCCTTCTATTTTGTTCTCCTTCCCTATATACCTATTCCTCATCACTGTAAACCTATTTTTCATTATTTTCTCTCCATTTCTCGCTGTTCTTTTGGTCCATTCTGATTTCACTCTCTTCCCTGCAAAGACTTTACCCTGTGATTTCCTAGTTATCTCAGTTAGAATCTCAGAATTTGAGAATAGTAAGGCACCTCATCAATCACCGAGTTCAATACATATATGAAAGGAATCTCTACTATAACATACTGACAAATGACCTTGTGCTTGAAGACCTCCAAGAAAGCGGAACTTACCATCTTGTAAGGCAAGTAATTCCATTTTTGGACAGTTCTAATTATTAGGACATTTTTTTCTGATATTCATAAATTGGCCTCTTTTCAGCTTCCACCCACTGCTCCAGGTGCTGTTCACTGGGACCAAACAGAACAAGTCTGATTCCTCCTCCAGAAGACAGCCTTTCATATAGTTGATACATAATTTGCTCTCTATCCCTCACCTCCAGTGTCTTCTTTTCTTCAGGATAAACACACCTAGATCCTTTAACCAAAGCTCAATGTCATGAGCTAAATCTAATCCCTCTTCCATATGTCAGACCTTTAAACACACAGCTATCATGGCTCCTCTGAGTCTTCTCTTTTTCAGATTAATATGTCCATTTTTTTCAACCCATCTGCATACAACATGAACTCAAGGCCCTTCATCCATCCTGGTTGTCCTTCTCTAGACATTTTCCAAATTATCAATGAGCCTCCTAAAATGTGATATCCAGAACTGAACACAATACTCACGATGTGGTCTGACCATGGCAGGATAAAGAGTGTCTATAATGTCCGTATGCCTTGAACCTATGCCTCCTTTAATGCTGCCCAATATCACATTAGACATTTGGGCTGAGTCTTAAAGGTAACCAAAAATTCCAGAAGGTTGAGTTTAGGAGGGAGAGCTGTAGGGAGATGGGGGCACTATTATTGCAATAACACAGTAATTAGAGATGGAGAATCACATGTAAGGAACAGCAAGTAAACTAGTATGGCCAGACTTTTAGAACATGTGGTGGGGAGTCATATGTTAAAAGACTGGAAGGTAGGAAGAGATCAGGTTGTGAATAGCCTTAAATGCCAGATGGGGTTTATATTTGATCCTAGAAGAAATAGGGTAATTGTAATCTAACCATACCTTCTCCATCCTATACTATGAAGTAAACCAAGTATAAGATTTCACATCTATCCTTAATGAACTCCATTTTATCAGTCCAGTGCTCTAGTCAGTGAAAATCTTTTTGGATCCTACCATTGTTGTTCAATATATTAACAATCCCTCCAAACTTTGTTTCATTTGTAGCTTTGATAAGCAGGCCATGTATGCTTTTATCCAAGTTATAAATAAGATGTTAACTAGTAAAGAATTAATCACAGATACCTGGGGCACTCCACCAAAGACCTTGTCTCAAGTTAACATTGAACCATTAACTACTAACTCTTTGAGTCTAGCATTCATCCAGTTGTAAATCTATCTAATTGTATTATCATCCAAATCTTTCTCTTTTACACACACACACACACACACACACACACACACACACACACACACATAGTACAAGATACTTTGTCAAATATTTCAGTGAAATCTAGGTGAATCCTATCCACTGAATTCCCTGAATCTTCTAGTTTAGTTTTGTTGTTGTTGTTCAGTTGGGTCAGTCATGTCTGACTCTTCATGATTCCATCTGGGATTTTTTGGCAAAGATACTGGAATGGCTTCCTATTTCCTTTTTCTGTTCATTTTACAAATGAGGAAACTAAGGCAAACAGGATTAAGCGACTTGCCCAGGATCACAAAACTATTTAGATGTCTGAGACCAGATTTGAACTCAGGAAGGCGAGTCTTCCTGGCTCCATGCCCAGTGCTCTATCCACTGTACCACCTAGCTGCCTGCTAATTTTGTAGTCCTGTCCAAAAAAAAAAAAAAAAGGAAATAAATCTAATCTCTCATGGTCTTATCCTGATGAAGTAATGCTGGCTCTTTGTCATCATAGCCTCCTTTTCTAGGCATTCCCTAACCATCTCTTCTGAAACAATACATTCCAGAAGCTTCCCAGTAATGGAAATCAAGTTCGTTTGCTCACAGTTTGCGGGCTCTGTTCTCTTCCCTTTTTCGAAAATTGAGAAAACATTTACCTTTCTCCAATCCAGAAGCACTAGTACCATTAATCTTTCAAATATCACTGAAAGCAATACTGCATCTGCCAGGTCCTAATATCTAAGGACCTGCTGTACTGTAGTTGATCTGGTCTGTGTGATTTGAATTCATAAAGTTCATGATAGATGTAATGGGGGAAAAGACCCTTTAAGAATAGTTTCATGAAGAGGTTGCTTGTGAAGACTCAATTTAAAGGCAGTGTGGAGCAATTGCGCAATAAGATATACAGGCACTGGGGTAGGGAGAGCCATCCTACACTACTGGAAAGTCAGAGGGGTAATGGGGGAGGACATAGGAGAGAGCAGATGGGGGGAGGGACTGTACAGTGGTATCGCTGTTTTGGGGTGGTGGGTAAGGGGAAGGACGGGGAGAAAATCTGTAACTCCAAATCTCGTGGAAATGAATGATGTAAACCAAAAATAAACAAAAGTTAATAAATATAAAGGCAGTGTGGTGAAGTGGAAAGATAGCTTGGAAATTCTAGCTCTGACATTTCTTAGTTTAGCTATGTGAGAGAACTGCACCTCTGGACAGATTGCACCTCTCTGTGTTTCTGTATTGTCTAAGTGGAGGCAATACTTCTCTTTCCTGACTTCAGAAGATTGTTATGAGGAATGCATTTGAAGGACTAGACAAATTGGATTTTTCGTCATGTGCATAATGTTGTTTCAAAGTAATGTGACTGTTTTTCACAACTCACATGTATTAAAATAATTTTCCTAAAATGAATGCTAAAAATGATCTTTACATATAATTGGGGGAAAATAAAATACTATTAAAATAAAATGAAAATTCTTCTAACCTTATTTTTAAAAATTCATGGGTGTGGGTATGTGTAAAAAGAAACCTCAATACCAAAGACCAAAGGCTATTGCCCCAGGAGTCAATGGACTAATTCAAAGCAGCAGTCCTCAACTAGAAGATGTGTTAGTACCATAAATAATGCAAATCAATTGTATTTACATAGCATTTTACATATGTAACTGTGGTGTGGTGGTTGCTATACTGAACTGGTTAACAGGCAGGGAGGGTTCTCCCCTTCTCTTAACCCCTCCTCTCCAAGATGGCTTTTTCTCTCCAATCAAGTCTGAGAAGGTGTTTTAGCCAATTCAGCCAGTCACAACAGCCACTACTGTTGACTTGCTGTCCACAGGAACCCCAATATATATATATATATATATATACATATATATATATATATATTCTCTTGCCCTGGGGAAGTTATAAAAATTAATCAATAACTCCTTTAGCTCTGAGTCTTCAGCTAGAGACAGTATTCTAGAAAAACACTGTATTTTTAAAAATCTTGTTCTCTCCCTCCTAGGACATTCCCTAATTTTCTTCTTTTAGTTGCACTCAAACAACAGTAAAATAGATTAACAATGCAAGTTAACAGCTTTTATCCCAGTTGCCAGTTTAAGAAAGCAAACATTTAAACAAAAGCAAACAAATTTTTAAAGAAAAGGGGTCTCTTTTTCAGAGAGAAGAAACATCTGGATCCCCCTAGAGAAAAGTCTTCAGGCCTAAGGAGAGACAGGAATAAAATTTCTGCCTTAAATATACATTACTGATAGGGAAAGATCTCATCAGCCATCATCTTTGGTTGAAATATGCCTTATGCACAATCCAACACATAGCCTTGGTCCTGAATTTTGGTGCTGATTATCTCATGGTAGCTGTTCCTTTTGGCTTCCCTTCTCCAGGCTTCTGCATATCCTTTATACTTCTGTTTTTCCCATAGTCTCATATCATTTGAGAGGCTGGACTGTCAGTCAAAGTCAGACGCTGCAATGCCCAATTTGGGGCAAAACTCCTTAGGGATTAGAGGACAATGTTAGGGAACTTCTGGTCAGACCTAATAGGCATCCACCTTCAATGTCCAGATCTCCTTGGCGATTCCTGAAGAAAGTATGGCCCAAACTATATTTTACATATATTATTCTCATTTGATCTTTACAATATCACATAGGTACTATTATTATTCCCATTTTTCAAATGAGCAAACTGAGGGTCAGAGATTAAGTGATTTACCCATGGCCACATAAATAGTAAGGGTCAAATGCAGCATGATATCTACTTTATCACATTGCCTCTTTAAAGCCTGAAAATAAAGAATGAGAACTAGGGAGCATGGGCTTCTCTATTTATGCCAGGAACCAAGTTATTCTTTCTCTGTCTTGCACACTATAGGCATTTAGTGAATGTTTACTGAATTTGTGGGAAGCAGCTTGGTGCAATGGAATCTCAGATCTAGAGTCAGAAGAACAGACTACGTAGTAAGGAACCACCATTTTGCTCCTCATATAATATGACTTGGAGCAAATCAGTTAACCTCTCTGGGCTTTCATTTCTTCTTCCATAAAAGGAGAATAAACTAGACGGCCTCCAGAGTCCTCTCTGGCTCTGCATCTATTCAATTTCTAGAGGTCTCTTAAAAGTGAGCAAAGTGCCAATCTCTGTAACCATAGTTCCTTGTCGATTTTGCCTGGTGAACCTAGAAATGACCGTTCAAGTCAGCTATGATCACAAGGGTTGTCCATTCACTTGCTCATACTTGGGCATTTTACAAGAAACAGAGGATTAGCTGAGCTATGGTACACATAATTGAGTGTGGTAGCAGGCAGAAATTTTGTCGGCAGGAATTAGGGGGAGCTTGATAATGTTCAACAACTCTACTACTCCCTGCTCCTGGGAAAAAGATACAAAGAGTTGGGAGAAGTAGAAATCACCTGTCTATATCTGGAGCGTGGGAGAGGAATTCTTTACATGGCTTAATTTGGATAATAATTCTAAAGGACTTTTTGTAAATAACTTCAAAAGTTGCTGATTTCCTCTTTCCTATGTCAAGGAGTTAAGTAATAATGGATGCGATTACTTAGGTAATTATTTTATCAATCTATCAACCATCACTTAAAAAGCATCTACTTTGTGCTAAGCAATGGTAATATCAGCATAAAGAATGACATAATCCCTACTTGCCAGGCTTTTATATTCTATATAGGGAGACGAGTACATGATGATGATGATGATGATGACAAGCTAACATTTATATCTTGCTTACTATGTGCCAGTCATTGGACTAAGTGTTTTGCAATTGTTATTTCATTTGATCCTCATACCAACCTTGGGAGGTAGGAGCTGTTATTATCCCCACTTTACAGACCAGGAAACTGAAGTAGTTAAAGGTTAAGTGACTTGCCCAGGGTTACACAGCTAGTAAGTATCTGAAGTCAGATTGGAAATCAAGTTCCCCTGACTCCAGGCCTGGAGCTCTATCCACTGTGCCACCTAGCTGCCTCATGAACATGTACATAATAAATATGAAAAAAAAATTTTATGCAAATAAAAACCCAGTAGTTAAATGTAAGGTAGTTTGGTAGAGAGGGCACTAATATTTGGGGGAAAGGATCCATGTGGTTCTTGAGCTGTCTTTAAGGAAGAGAAGAATTCTATGAGGGAAAGACAAGGAGGGAGTATATTCCAGGCATTGGAAATGACTAATATAAAGGTCTAGAGAGGGGAGATTTCTTGTGTGAGGAATAAAGAGAAGACTGGTTTGGCAGGACCAAATAGTGTAGAAGGCAGAGTAATATCCAACGAAGATGGAAAGATAAATTGAGGCTTTAACAGCTAAATGAAGCAGTTTATATATATATTTTTTTCCCAAAAAAAGCCAGTGAACTAAAACAAATACTAAATTCACAATGTCTTTTGACTTATCAAATAAAACCAAAGCTCATACCCAAATACAAGATTTAGGATGCAACAATCCAGACCCATGATCCTATCTATCTTCACAATAAAAACAGCCTTGTAGGATGAAGTCTGCCTTTGGGATTAGAAAGTCATGGTAACTAGTCAAAAGGAAACACTACTGGATGTGATCCATTTAAAAGGGTTATTTACTTTTTAAATAGCCAGATGACTATTACTATTCTGTGTAATTTTTATGGGGTTGGTTTAAATTGTATAGATTTCCCTCCTCCTGCAAAAAAATGTATTTGATGTAGTGTTTGGGAAAGGAAAGTTGTGGTCTCAGAAAACATGCAAATTGTCTTAATATATCACCTACTTGACACTGTGGGTCAGGGATCCCTGGGGCTGGGGAGCTCTCTGAAATATATTACAAAGGACTTAATAATCCACAGGACCTCCAAACATTGTCATTTTGACCTTTATTTAACTTCAACAAAATATGCATGTTATTGTAAT
>JAQQSW010011678.1:0-12699 GCA_028646575.1 Pseudocheirus occidentalis | reverse complement strand
TCAGCTGACTTCAGTCTCCAAGAATCCTCCTTCACTGAGGAGCCAACTCCAAAATCTGTGTGTCTCTCAAAAATTCTCCTGCTTATAAGCACTGGCCTTCTCCCAAGTCAACAGGGGAGTTCACACCTTCTCACCAATGGACAGAGTTCTATACTTAGCCCTAAATATCTGATCCACTTAGCCCTAAGTATCCAATCTACTCAGCCCCAAGTATCCTATCCACTTATCCAACAAATTGATTACCATTACAACATTACCATTATACGGTCCCAGAGCAAGGCTGGATACATCTCTCCCTTAGAGTTCTAGGAGTACAGATGTCCCTCTCCAATGCCATTAGCATAACCACTCTCTAGTTATGTTCTCCCTACTACTAGTTACCAGTGATTATTAGCTCCTCAGTTCCATTTAAGCAGGTAACACCAATTAGAATTTACAAAAGAATATTTGTGCCAAAGATATGTAAGAAAAGAAATACAACTCTCCCTCCCTCCTATTCCTGCTCCATACAATAGGCCTCACTCTTTTCTATACTATCTTTAGGAAGAATGGGTTGAAATTTAGCACAATTTACATATATGTGTATGTGTGTGTGTGTGTGTGTGTGTGTGTGTATATCACTGCCTTGTCTCAGTTACTATCAGGCTAGATCCTGAAATGGTCACAAAACTCAGAATGGACTCAACTCTTGGGCTCTTGTAAGTTAGCTCTCTTTTTGAAAATCACCAGGTACCAGGATGGAACCTCCAGGTAAATCTCCTTCACTGAAAATGAAAGAAAATGAAAGGCAGACCAAAAATGGAGACTCATATTTACGGGATCAAAAGTTGGCCTAGGATAGGTAGGACCCAATGTCTTTACCTTTCAGTAATATCTCTCACAGATCAGTATAAATGAAGGAGTTAAACTTAGAACAGAAGTACAAACAAGAGTCAGGCTAAAGCCAACCAATGTCTTTTTGAAGTTGCCCTCATCCACAATTCGACCACTGCCGCTAATCCAAGAGGCTGTTGTCCATCACATGGCTAGCAGACGTGAACCAATTACAAGGTCTATGCATACTCCACAGTCCCTTTGAGACCCTCCCATAACATACCCTCATGACTCACCCAGAATCAGACTCTCCTGCTCCTCCCATATGGGGAATTGTATCTGTTCAACCTTATGAGGCAGCTTGGCATAATGGATAAAGTGTTAGTCTTGGGGTCAGGAAGACTTGCACTGAGGTCTTAACTCTACTGGCTATATGACCAAGTTGCTTAATTTGTCAGTGTCCCAGGCAATGCTCCAAAAGTATGTTGTTGTTTGGTCATTCAGTTATGCTCTGCTCTTCATGACCTATTTGGAGTTTTCTTGGGAAAGAAAGAGTGGTTTGACATTTCCTTCTCTAGCTCATTTCACACATGAGGAAACAGATGCAAACAAGGTTTGGTGATTTGCCCAGGGTCACATAGCCAGTAAGTGCCTGCAGCCAGATTTGAATTCAGGTCCTCCTGATCCCATGGCCAGAGCTCTATCCACTGAGCCAGGTAGCTGACCCTCTAAAAATATAGGTTGCAGATAATCTACATTGGTAGAGGAAGTTCCTCACCAGCCACTTCCTATACCAATGAAATCGGAGATCCACTCCCTTCCCCATCACACCCCCTTAAAAAAAGAACCACATGAAAGATTCATCTATTTGCATTAACTTGATAACCGTCTTCTTCCCCACATCACTGAAAAACCACTGTCTGTGAGACTGATTAGATTTATTCCAGGGTAGCTTTGATCCTGCTCTTTCTCTTACCACAAAACTGTTCTCTTCTTATACACAAACATTTCAGAGACAGGAAGAAAAGTGCTTCTTCTGTCAGAAGGCAAAAATCACCTATGCAAGCAGAATATAGATTGGCCTCCATATGTTGCTGATGCTAGGACCTTTCTCCCTTCTTTCTCAAAATAAATTGCATGACTCAGGGGATGTTATACTCAAGGTCTCAGAGAATGCACACTTTCCCCTCCCCAACCATTTACTTCATTGATTTGATTTTAATTCGGTTCAATGAACATTTATTAAGCACCTACTATGTGCCAGACACTTTACTAAGAGTTGGGGATACAATGACAAAAAAACTAAGCAGTATTAGTGAGGGAGGGAGGAAGGGAGGGAAGGGAGACAGAGGACAATGAGCCAATGAAAGAGCAAACTGTACAATCTCTGTGTGGAAAAAGCACTTCTACTCCTTCATCCCCAGATATTGGAAACTTAAGATCACATCCTGGCCATCCCCAACCCTAGCTACAGCATTATCAATAAACTATTTCAGACCATCTCCCAAGCACTTGCTATTGGCCCTGCAACTAGTAGGAACCAAGAGCAGATCTTCCCTTCATTCTTCTTCTCAATGACCTCCAGGCTGTCCTGTCCTAGAGTAGAGTCCCAAAGACAAACTTTTCAGTGAGATGAAGTAACATCACACCTTACCATCTGCCCTATGTCCTATGTGTCCTAAAAATCATCCAGGTCTATTTGCCTTCTTGCTATGCCCCCCAGATCCTAGGGCACTGTCATTTTGACATCAAATGCAACCTAAAGATCCCTGGGCCTTACCATCTACCCTATGGCTGAACCCTTGAAACTTCCGGGCCTTTCTATTTGCCCTATAATTTATTCATATTATCTCCCCCAGTAATAGTGTGAATTCTTTGACAAGGAATTGCTTAGGTTTCTTGTATGGGTTTTTTTGTTGTTGTTCAGTTATTTTTCAGTCACGTCCTGCTCTGCATGACCCCTTTTGGGGGTTTTCTTTGCAAAGATATTGGAGTAATTTGCCATTTCCTTCTCCAGCTTATTTTATAAATGAGGAAACTGTGGCAAACAAGGTTAAGTGACTTGCCCAGAGTCACACAGCTAGTATTTGAACCTAGATGTGAATGCAGATATTACTGACTCTAGGCCTAACACTTCACCCATCATGCCACTTAGCTGCCCTTTACATATGTTTAGTTTTGCCATTTGTACCCCCAGCTTTTCCCACTATGTACCAAGCACATAGTAAGCATTTAATGCTTCTTCATTCATTTATTCATGTTTTCTGTCTGCTATAGCATTCTAAGTCCCTGCTCTGACCTACCAGGATTAGCTAAAATTGCTAAAAGGATTAGCAAAGAGGAAGACTTTACCAGCCCTTACAAGTGAAGGGATAAGAAATGTCAGTGGCTTAGAATCAGGCTTTCCATGAGCCATAATCTTTTTATCCCAGTACTCTTATTTGAACCAGCTCGGTTCAGACTTGAGCTACTGGGGACCTTTACAATCTTCTGACTCATTCTGACCCAATAAGACTCTGACTGTAGATCTTTTCCCTACAAGAAGTATATGTATTCATGCAATGCTTGTAGATTAGGAATAGAGAGTTCTGTTTGTAGTCCCTTCAAGTAAACTATAGCCAGCTCCTACTGGCCTGAGTCAATTGTTAAATTTTCAGCAAATGCTACAACATCAGCACTTGATTTATGATTGCCCTTCCTAGACTTTAAGAAAGGTGTTGAGAAAATGTTAGAGATACAGATTATACTTAAAAGTGTGTCCTGCTGTTTCTGACAGTAAGGTGGCACCAAAAATAAAGAAGGTAGTTATCCCAGGGTCTTGACTCTCACTCCCTCCTCTTTACAGCTGACGTGGCTACTGAGGTGTTAACATGACACCTTATCCCTGTGACAGACGCCAAGTAAATCTTGGGCTTACTTTAAGTCCTGATTTCTTAATGTGACTGCTTTACACTTGGACTTTTTTTCCTGTCAGGGTAGAGAGGATCTGTTCCAAAGCTAACAAGCTTTCGTCTCCCAAGAAAAAACAATAGCAGAACTATCCTGCCATCAAAGCTGTCATAAAACATTTTCCATAGATGATATTCATGGGCCAGATTCCATACTCTTTGCGTATGTAAAGTAACTACAAAAAGAATACTGGATCAAGCTCTAATTAGGGTAGGAAGGCAGCCTCTGGCTCAGTAATTTCATTTTTATTCTTTCTTCGTGAATTATGTAGTGATATTTTCAGGATTAATGACAATATAAATTAACAGATGAGAAGATAAAACAAATTAGGGCCATCTACACATTCTACTTTCTGACAAGCATGCTAATGTTCTCTGACAGTCACATTACCAAAATCAACATAGGTTACCAAATGAGGGACTTACTTCATTACTTCATAAGGGAAGTCCAGAGATTTTTTTCCATGTCTGGTTTTTAATTAAACCATACCTCATAAAATGACGGTGTATGGCTATCTTTGGGGTCAGGAAGACCTGTGTTCAAATCCTACCTTTATCACATGGCTATAGGCAAATCACTCATGCTTTCAGTGTCCCTGCAAACTCTCCAAGACCCTAACTTACAAATGAGTTGCAAATATTCATGGATGGAGGAAGTTTCCATAAATTCTTTATATAGATGAACTCATAGGCCTACACCAAATCTAACCACCCACATAGTGACTTCCTAGAAGCTAAGACTTGGATCCAAAATTGGCAATCAAAATTAAACACACAACACGCACCACAGTACAGCTGTCCCAGGCTCTATACCCATAGCAACTTACAGTCAGACTTGTCGGTGTGGTCCCTTGACTTGGCAACTGAGTCCACAGAACCCTACCGATAGACCTGGCTGCTTTGTTGATATTTCTGCATAATTAAGAAATCATAGAATGCTAAAGCTGAAAAGGACCTTGGACACGATCTATTCTAACTCCTCGTTTTAAAAATGAGGACACTGGCTCCCAGAAAGGTTAAGTAAATTCTCCAAGGTTATATAGGTAGGAGGCAACAATATTGAGAGGGAGTTGGAGAGTAAATGACTGCTAAGTTTCCTTCAAAATATAAAATTCTGGTTCTATGACTTTAAGAGAATATACTGTGTCTTAAATAATATGTTACACTTATAAGTTTTCTTTTCATTTTAGTAATATTAGGTGAACTTAAATCAAATCGTATCTTCCTATTCCTTCAACAAATGTTTATAGGGCACCTACTACGTGTGACACATAGGACAGCTGGCAAGGTGGCATAGTGGATAGAGCACTGGACCTGGAGTGAGGAAGACCCCTCCTCCTGGGTTCAAATCTAAACTTGAGGACTGACTATCTGTGTGACCCTGGACAAGTCACTTAACCTTGTTTGCCTCAGTTTCCTCATCTGTAAAAATGAGCTAGAGAAGGAAATGGCAAACCTCTCCAGCATCTCCAAGAAATCCCCAAATAGGGTCACAGAGGGTCAGACATGACTGAAAAACAAATGAACAACAGTAAGACATATGTGAAGCAAAGCTCCTTCAAAAAGCTAGTGTAAACACAGAAAGCCTTCTAGTTTCCCACTCAGAGACCCCCAACTCTGGACTTACACATGTATAACAGGTTCAAGTCTGGGGGATCTTGGTCCCTAAAGAGCGAATCAAGTGCATCTTTTTTTTTTTGGAGGGGGGAAGGCAGGGCAATTGGGGTTAAGTGACTTGCCCAAGGTCACATGGCTAGTAAAGTGCATCTTTTTTTTTAACTTCTCTAGCTCTTAATGTTTGATTCTGTAGCCCCAGGTACAATCACTGAAAGTTTAAGTTTGGTTCATGCTGCCCCAAAAAAAGAGAAATAGAAAGGAACTCGATGCAAGATGTAAATAAGTTGTAGGAAGACTATTTCTTTCTAAGACACAAAAGAAATTTTTAAAACACAAAAGATTGACAAGTATGCATTGACAATGACTTAAACTTGAAGCAGTAGCATTTATTCTCACTTGGGAGGCCAATACTTGGAACATCAAAACATGACACATTTTGTCCAACTGATGAATTGACATTTTACCTTTGACTTAGCTCTGTACCATTTCCCCCAAGCTCATTTCTTCTAGCAAGCCAGACCAGAGATGGGGTTCCTCTTCTTACTGGTAATCATCTTTACTGCCACAAAAAATTGTTGTGGCGGTATGAAGAATCTCCCATAGTGCAGTCAGGAGATCCCAACCTCTCAGATTCACAAAGCTGCCTCCCATCAGTCAATAAGTAAGAATCTATTGAGTGCTTGCTATATACTTAGCACTATTCTAAGCACAGGTGATACAAATAAAAAGGAAAGTAGCCCTTGTCCTTAAGGAGCTTGCATTCTAATGAAGGAGACAACATGAACATAAATTGGTGTGTACAAAATCCTTATAGAGTAAATGGAAGCTAACCTTATAGGTGAAGCACCTGCAGCCAGGGTGCTGGGGGAGGGGAACCAAGAAAAACCTCTTACATAAAGTGGAATTAGAGCTGAGCCCTGAAAGAAGCCAGTGATTCTATAAGGCAGAGGTGAAGAAAGACAGCATTCCAGGCTGGAGAACAGCCACGGCAAAGGTGAGAGTAGGAATATTGTGTAGAAGGTATAATAAGGTCCGTATGAATAGTGCATAGCTAATGTGGAGGAGAAATATGTGTGAGAATGCTGGAAAGGTAGGAAGGAAGCATGTTGTGAAAAGCTTTAAATGCCAAACAGGTCTTTCTAGTAGCTCCTAGAGATGATAGGGAGATGCTGGGGTTTATTGAGTTGTGGGGCAAAAGGATCAGATCACTTTAGAAAAGTAACTTTGACAGCTGTGTAGAGAATGGACTGGAGCGAAGAGACCTGAGACTGGAGACCAACTAGAGGGCTGTTACAATAATCTACATAAATAGTAATTTATATATAAATATATATGTTACATATATATGACAATATATATAATAATATATATAAACAAAGTTATACATATATATATATACATAAAATGAGGTCCAGAGGTAGGGTGGGTGCCATTAGAAAGGGATGGAGGCAGGGCTAAGATGGTAAAGGGGCTGGAAGCAATGAAGGGAGTTCCTCTCCACATTCTAGAAAATGTATCATACCAAGTCCAAAGGAGAAAATTCAGGGGAAAAAAAGTCACAATGAATCCTTTGTCCATCCCAGCTTGGTGGAAGGAAATGGATGGGTCAGGCCAGAAGGAAGCAATTCAAGGAACACTACAGTGTTGAGGGAAAGGTTGTATACTGGGGCAAGGGGCAGTCTCAGACTGATGCCAGGATATCACTAAACCCATGCTGGGGCACAGGGAGAAGGACAGATACCAGTCAGTAGCTTTGTCACCCACTACCCAGGCTCTAATAATAGATCCAAGGCAGAATGCAAAAGATTCCTGTACATGACAATGATATTCCAGAGTAGAAAGGCCCTGGGTGGTATACTGAGAAAGGAGAACATTCAGAAGCCAACAGAAGAAGCTGTGATATAGTGTGGTTTGTGCCTCATGTGCAAAGCAGGGTCTCACTTCCTGGAGTAACAGCTGGACCTGTCATTCTAGAATTCAAGACCACCTTGGAGCAATTGAGGGTGGTACATGACATTTGGGGTAGCATAATAATGTGCTTCCAAATCATATGTTCTCAAAGTAACTGCCTTTTGCCTTTGCCTATCCCACTGGACCAGTGTACAGACATAGACATGTCGTATTAGGGACCTGTAAATAGCTGATTCAAAACGTGTAATAATGATTCTAATGTGGTTTTATCTCCCAGGTGTCTATAAAGCGTAACGTGCTGTGTTATGTAAATATTTTATTGATTTAACACTGGTTTAACTGTCATCTCAATGCCAACACATCTTTAGGGATCAAATGATAAAAAAAGGTACCTGACCAACCTAAAGTGATTTATAACTGCAAGAATTGTGGTGTGTGGAGACACCTTAAGTTCTGTGTGTGAGGAGGAAGAGAAATAAAAGTGGATTTTAAAAGTTAACAAAAAAAGACATCTGGCCCAGCCTGCAGAGGAATAACCAAGGGGGGGGGGAACCTCATACCTAAGGGGAGCCTATAATTTTGTGCTCTGAGCCAACAGAACTTTTCAGCTAACTGACTAGGGGCAGAGTCCAGCAGCAGTCCACTCTTGTACAGACTTAAACACAGGTCAGGAACTTGCAAAGCTCAAACCAGAGGGGTAGCAATCAGACTTTATCCTAGATTAGATGATTTTGGGAATGCTGAAAGCTTATAGATCCCCAACCTATACCTGAGATCTTGGAATAATTGAATACTCAATATTCCAAGAAAGTAAAAATAAGATCACAGACCTTCTCTCCAGATGTGCTGCAGAGTACAGCCTTAAAAGCAAGCCCAAAGTCAGGAAATAGGTGGGAAGAAAGGGGAAGGAAAAAATAAAAAGAACTTCACCATAATGAGCTATTCTGGTGGAAAGGATACACAAGACACAAATACAGAAGAGAATGACTCCAAAATATCTACAACTATTGCCTCAGAGAAAGTGATAGTTTGGGCACAAACTCAATTAGAATTCCTAGAAGAGATGAAGCAAGAAGTTTTTAAAGAGGTAAAAAGATGTTTTTATCAATAGAATGAGAGTACTTGAGGAGAAAATTGGAAAATAAATGAGAGCTATGGAAGAAAGCATCAGAAAGGGAATTAACAGATTGGCACAATAGGTACAACACTTTTCTCAAGCAACAACTTGCCTGAAAATTTTAATGAGCCAAATAAAAGTCAATGATTCCAAGAGGAAACAAAAAAATATATTGAAACAAAGTCAAAAGAGAGGAAGATTAGGGGGGGGGGAGAGAGAGAGGGAGGGAGAGAGGGAGAGGGAGAGGGAAAGAAATTTAAGGCATCTCATAGCAAAGATGGCTGATCTGGAAAATAGATCAGGGAGGGGGCAATTTTAAGAATTAGTGAACTATCCGAACATCATAACTAAAAAGGGGGCTTGAAATTTCAAGAACTCTTCAAAGAAAATTGCTTAGATCTCTTAGAACCAGAGGGCAAAGTGGAAATAAAAAGAATTCATTCATCACCTCCTAAAACAAAAGCCAAAGTGAAAACACACACAATTTAGCAGCCACCACTCTGAAGAAGGAAAGAACTTGAAATATAATATTCCAGAAGGTGAAGGACATGAACTTCCAGCCAAGAATAACTTATCCAAAAAAACTGAGAATAATGCTACAAGGGGAAACGGATTTTTAATGAAATAAAAGACTTCCAAGCATTCTTGATGAAAAGACCAGAACTACAGAAAGACTCAGAATAAAAATACAGGAATGAGGAGAAGTTAAACATTAACCAACAATGATAAAGGACTAAACGGGGATAAACTACTTACGTTCAAACATGAGGAAATGATATATGTGTCCCTTCTGATCCCTAACATCATCAGGGTTCATAGAAGGAATCCAATTAGATGAGACTGGAATTAGTTCTGTTATGCCTTGATGGTTTTAAGGAAACACCAGAAAGAGAAGAGGAACACCCTTTAGCGTGGAGGGAGGGAAAGGAAGTTGGGAGAAATCATCTCACATAATGATGGTGTACAAGGAGACATCTGTACAAACAAGGAAGGGAGATAGAGGGCAGATACTGACACTTGAACTTCAGTCTCATCTGTACTTGTCTAAAGAAGGAAAAATACACATACAGTTAGGTACAGAAATATATTTCACTCAAGAGGGAAACAGGAGGGGAAAAAAGGAGAAGGAGTGAGAAGGTAGTCTAAAGAAGGGGTTAATTCTAAACAACAAATTCTAAGAAAGTACAAAAATATGTATAGCTCCTTTTGAGGTGAAAAAGAATGGGAATATAAGGGAGTGCCCATAAAATGGGGAATGGATAAACAAGTTATGGTATGTAAATGTGTAGAATACTATTGTGTTGAGCTCTCATTGACAAAATTACCAACCAGGATTGCAAAAGACTAATGATTAAACATGCTACCCACCTCTTGATAAAGAGGTGAAGGATTCCAAATGTAGAATGAGACTGTTTTTAAGGACAGGGTCAATGTGGAAATTGGTTTTGATTCAACATTTCTGTAATGAGTTTTCTTTTTCTTGTGTTATCAATGGGGGAGGGGAGATAGGAGAGTGAAAAGACAGATCTTGACTGACTAAAACAAAAGAAAAAAAGAAAACTTGATAACTCTGATCAACATAATGACCAAGCCCAATTCCTGGGGACTCGGGATGAAATATCCTGCCTACCTCTTGACAGAGAAATGATAGATTCAGTGTGCAAACTGAGATTCTTTTTAGATATGCCAATGAGATATTTTGTTTTATTTGATTGTATAACAGGAGTTTTGCTTTCTCACTAGGGAGTTAATCTTTGTGTGAAAATAAAATTTAATTTAAAAAATTAGAAAGGGAGAGACGTTTTAAAGGTAGGAGTGACAAGATTTGGCAAATGATTAAATATATGCCTTGAGTAAAGTGAGCCACTGAGGGTAACAACAAGGCTTCAAACCTGAGTGACTGGAAGGATGGTAATGCTCTTGTAAGAGGAATGGGTTCTGATAAGGAGGTCTATCTGGGAAGTGTGGTGTTTGAGATGTCCAATGGGCACTTGGAAATGAGGAACTAGAGCTCAGAAGAGAAACTAGTGCCAGATATTTCAATCTGGCAATTCATCAGAACAGAGATGATAACAATGCGTGGGAAATGATGAGAAAAGAGAAGACAGCCTGCAGGGTGACGTGGCGTGGATGAAGATACAGCAAAGGAAGCTAAGATGAAATGATCAGACAGGTAGGACGACCAAGAGAGAACAGTGATGTGAAAGCCCAAAGATAAGAGAATAAATATCCCAGAAGTGTAGCCAACAGTGTTAAATGCTGCAGGGAGGTAAAGGTGGATGAGGACTGAGAAGAGATTATTAGATTTGGCAATTAAGAGTTATAAAATAGAGAGTCAGGTGTCGGAAGCTGCAGATCAAGGAACTAAGAAATTAAGACATTTGAAAGAGCATCAGTAATTATGTTGTTAAACCCCCAGGGAGCAGGATTTGTTGGGGAGATGGAAACCCTGAATTAGGCACCAAACTCCAGGCTAGATATATCCAGCTCAGGACTGTTGGACCACTCATGCTTCAGTAAAGACCATGCAAAAAGGCATCCAGAGAATGCCAAAGAGGCAAAGACAGTGCTTCTAGTCAATCTCACCTGGGTCCCTGCTCGAGCTGCCATGTGTGGAGCAGTCACCATTTCTGCAAAGACTGAGGAGAGTACCACTCCCCTCAAGAAGAGAAAATGGAGAGAGTGTGTGAGAGAGACAGAGACAGAGATAGAGACAGAGGGAGAGAGGAGAAAGTGAAGAAAAAGTGAAGAAGAGGGAGTGAGAGAGGATGGAGGGAGATGAAGAGAAAGAGGAGAGAAAGAGGGGGACAGAGAAGGAGGGCAGAAGGAGATAGAGAGGGAGATGGAGAGGAAGAGAGAGAGACAGGAGGAAAAGAGAGGGGGAAGAGCAAAAAGAGGGAAACAAGAGGAACTAAGAGAAGGAGAGGAAGAGGGGGGTGTGAAGGTGAATAATCTTCCATTCTCCTTTTAAAACAAATAGTTCTTAATGTGGAATCCGCAAATCCACTCCCACCCAGAGGTCCATGAATTTGGATGAAAAAATAATTGTCTTTTTTTTTTCACTAACTTTTAACTGAAAAGTAGCCTTTCCCTCAATTACATACATTGACGGTAGACATTATTCTGAGAAGGGATCCACAAGTTTCACCAGGCATGATACCAAAAAAATTAAGAACCCCTGTTTTAAATTAGCAAATATCCTATCACCACCACTGAGAGGGACCAAGAGACTGGCTCGCATCACCAAGTCCTTCAGCACTAAGCCCAAACACATAGAACCACCAGAAGTGGTTCAGGGTCCCACAGACAGAAAGGGGGGAGATACTCACTTGTTCATGCCTATTATACTTGAAAATATCTATTCTGCTTGAAAAGATAAGACATGTAATGAATAACTATAAACAAATTATAATGTGTTGAATACCCAAAAAAAGAACAAGTACAATGTATGAAGTAGAGCTGTCTTTTGGATGGTTAAATTAGGGGAGCCTTCATGAAAGATAAAATATTTGGTAGGTTTAGAAGTTGATAGAGTTAAATGGGCAAAGAAGGAAAGTCATCCTAAACACGACAGAATGACTTGGACAGCAATCATTTTCAAGAGAGGCAAAGACTAATGCATAGAGGCAAAGCATGGAATTTTTTCAGGGAATGAGAAGTCATTTAACTTGACCAAAGAATTAACTACACGGCAGCAAGTAGTGTAAGATAATCCTGGGTAGGTAGATTAGAGCTATATTATAACTGAGCCATGACTCCCAGGATAAAACATTTAGACTTTAGTTAAGAAGCAATGAGGGTGGGGGGTGGAGCCAAGATGGCAGCGTAGAAGCAGCAAAGGACCACAGCTCCCACACAAACACGCTGAAAAACTCATAAAATGGGATGCTAAATGGATTTTTAAGCTCCAAAACTCTCCACAAGACAGAAAGCACATCTGCTGCTACAGGCAGCGCAGCAGGCGGGGCTCTTCTCAGCAGTCTGGGACCCACGGCCAGAAACTCTGGCCGGGTCAAGCCCTGGGGCATCGCGCAGGGAACCGCGGCTATAGGAGAGCAGATTGGCTGCACTGGAGGCACAGCTACCACATCTATCAGGACAGAAGACAAAAAAGGCTAAGAGAAAGGACAGTGGATTTTGCTAACTGGGGAGGAGAAGAGCAGGTCTGGCCAAACTGCTCCCAGGGCAAGGAGGCAGCGGGAGGCGGCTGTTGCAGCAGGAACAGCTGAGAGCCGCAGCGGCTACCACTGGGCTGCTTCAGAGCCCTCGGCCTGCAGATAGCAGGGGGGCTGA